>PNEQ01131187.1:0-40556 GCA_003012365.1 Medauroidea extradentata
TGCCGCCGCTTATCATCACTGGGAACAGGCCCAGCTGCAGACCTGCCCCCTCAGCGCGGAGGTAACGTTGCCGTCACCCAAGCCCTACGCTGTCTCAGGGATGCCAGGAGGCTGTCAGGCCTCCCTTTACTCCCTCTTGTCAGGTAGCCTTTGCAGTCGAATGCCTTCCGGTCCGGAACTACTAAGCCGAAGCCTTTCGTCCCACACTTTCCGACACCGAACTGGTCAGGTATTGGCGTTTTTTTGGCGGCGGATAATCCTAGACATCTCCCGCTGCAGGCCGGTCCGACAGCCCCCGCTGGCTTGGTGCAGCTCGACACGTCCAGTAGCTGGCAATCAGCACGGTCTGGTCCGGCAGCTTGCAATCGGCACGGACTGGTAGTCGGTAACCGGCACAGTCCGGCGCAAAGCTCAGCGGGAGGCAGGCACACGTCCACGTGCATGATGAAATGCTATGTTTGGCACGCACTACAGTAAATTATCCGAATACTGGCAGACGGAAATTCTTCCATCCTATTTTTTTCCGACATTCCCTACCTTGTTTTGGCGCCCCTTCCTACTCGGCGCCCGGGGCACATGCCCCCCCTGCACCCCCCTAGTTGCGGCCCTGATCATAGCAAGTGTATAATATATAATTAAAATTAAGGTAATAAATTCTGGCAGATATACTGAGAGAGAAGTTTGCTGCGTTCGGCTCGCGTATCCCGCGCCAGGTGAAATATTCTCCCACATCTACATGGCACAAAACGAAAACCCGTTCACGAAATTCTTCAAAATGGGTACCAAAATGTAATATAGAGTTTCATCTTTATTTCATCCGTTGATATCCCTCATCTATCTCCAAGAACAAAAAAGTTCCTCGCGTACTATATTTTGCCCTGAATTTTCGTCGCCTCGTTAACAAACAGGGCACTGTTGATTGAAATTTTTTTTAAAAATTAGCTAATGGACGTATAGAAATTTAACATATGGCATCTTTGGCAGGGCAGTTCATACGTGTCATGGTTAAAATACTACAGTTTATTGGAGACTATGGTAAACATTTTCGCGATTTTCCAGTGTCTCTAACAATAATCTTATTCTGATTGGTGCAGTCAAATGAGAAACGTGTCTGAACAAAGACACTCTGGCAATAACCTTGAAACAGAACTGCCGATGTGCACGTGAGTCACTGAAACAAAGTGGGGCAAAAATCTTTTCGCGACAAAATCGTGGCCCTACCTTTTAGTTTTAAAGTTCCAGGTGCATTTTATTTTGCCTAGGACTAGGTTTTTATTGTACCAGTTATATGTGGTTTCATGACCTGTGTTTCGGTTTGCTTTAAAATGTTTTTACGACTGATGTTGACCTAATAGAGTGGTAGTGTGCTGTGTCCCACATGCTGCCAGTTGTTTGAATAATAATAACTGACTTCAGATGTACCTAAATATTACCTACCATTTATGAACAGTACTTAAATCAATATATCAAATTTACTAGTATATAACCTTAAAGTTACAGGTTATGAGTGCACACAATTTAACAATATCAAGAACCTCGCCACTTGAAATAAAAAAAATAAAAAAAAATATTACAAAAACAATTATCTAACAACATTTTAGGCTAATTAAATCTTTAAAAAGTTCATCACGACTATGCATCACTGTGGATACTAACACAAAATTTCCCTCGACAGAATATGTACATTTTATGTTGCGTGGTTGTAAATAAGGAAGGCTGATTAACCTGGCCTGAATTAGAAAACGTATCTCAGATTTTTCGGCAAAATGACTTTCCGCAAAACGACATTCGTCAGAATTATTTTCAACAAAACTATTTTTTTTTTTTTGGACGTTAACAGGAGTACGAAAATTTTCGGCAAAACGACTTTCGGGAAAACGAATTTTGCTAGTGACTACCTACAACTATAATTTTCGGTGTAACGACTTTCGAGTAAACGACTCTATGTGAAGTTAAGGAAGATACTGAAAAATTCGGTGAAACGACTTTCGTGAAAACGACATTCGGGTAAACGACTTTCGGGAAAACGACATTCGGGAAAACGACTTTGGGGCAAGTGACTTTTCGGGAAAACGATTTTCGGGAAAACGATTTGAATGCAGAATAGAGCGCTGAAAATGCAATTCGGGAAAATGATTTTCGGGTAAATGGCGCGCTCCCGGCGAGCGTTATCGTTACATGGATGTGAAGCATCATGAGAATGCACGAGAGAGGAAAACAAATAAATTGAAAAGTCGCCGTGAAACACAATATTATAATTGGAAACTCCGCGCCAGATATCAAACCACGACATTTTTTGGGGTCACAAATTAAGTCGTGGAATTGTTTTTTTTTTTCGATAGAATGCTGTTAACGATTTTTTAAGGATGTATCGTCAACAGTGTACTGTACCGAGTTTTATCATTACCTAATTGTTAGCAAATATCTTAAGCTTGAATGTGAATCATATCGATTTGAAAGAAATCTTTGAAACTGTCTGTTTATTCTAATTTTAACTCTAAACATTAAGGTTTCAAATTTCTTGTACCTTTCACGCCAAACTCTAAGTTTACGAAAATCTGTAAACCGTGTCGTAAGGTGGTTGCTGAAATCTGCAACCTGCCCTTACCAAAAGAGATCCAAGAAGATCGAAACACGAGTACGTACTCGTGTTTCGATCTTCTTGGATCTCTTCCGGTAAGGGTAGGTTGCAGATTTCAGCAACCACCTTACGACACGGTTTACAGATTTTCGTAAACTTAGAGGTTGGCGTGAAAGGTACAAGAAATTTGAAACCTTCTAAACATTAACTTTAAATGTTGTTTTCCAATTATACAGAGATTGTGGTTTCGTGTTTGTGACGGCCCGATATTGAAAAAAATAAACTAACTTATCATTACTGATTTTGCAAACAAGCAAAAAACTTGCTTCTTTTGTACTATAATTACTTTGTAACGAAATATTTCTGCAAGGAAAAGAAGCTTAATACGTAATCTGTAACGGTTGTCCGTTGCCAAAAAGTGATTCTCGTTCTTCAATGTAACCCATTTAACAAAAATGTTTAGTTACTAATACTTGAATATTGACAGCGTGAGAGTAAAAGCTTACATACGTAAAGGACGTTATCTTGGGCATGTGAGACGTTTTAAAATTATATTTACAATAAACATTATGGAAAATTAACAAAAACCATTTATAATTATTATCTTGGCCTTTGTGGGTATGAAATATAACTAGCCAAAGTTGATTTTAGATGTTTTTAATAAAATTAAAAAAAAAATCTTATTGAAACGTAAGCAACATCTAGTGAGTAATGATAGGTAACAACTATTATCTACCTAACTGAAGGTAATAAAATAATTATCTTTATGATGACTAAAGTATTGCTCAGGTTGCCTGTATAGGTTCGATTCTCGAATGAATAAAATGCCTTTTACTATGTTTGTTATTTCTTAAAGTTCTTTCATACTATGCAATAATTATAAAATATAAGAAGAAACAGTTTCATTGTGTTTGAAATATAGCCATAGTTCAGTGACGTTTAGAACGTAGTTGTTACTAAGCTGGAATGTGATCTCTATATTGACCAGACGTATCGCTACAGAGCATATAAAACAAACGATTGAAATGTGTCATATTAATATACTCAACTATTAGGCAAACAATTTTGACGTGGATTGTTCATAATTATGGTATTCATATGTTTTTAACAGGAGCCGATTTGAACATGAATATAAATGTATCGTGCTACAAAATTGTTAACAACTTCTTTTGGACAAAATTAATATAAAAAGATAAATAACTTCGTAATTTTGCGAATCGTTGTGAAAGTTTTCATTGCCTCATTTACTTTTTTTTCTTTATATATAACATCTAAATTTGAGAGTTCCAAAATAAAATCCCAATTCAATTGAACAATGTTGCTTTGTAAAATATATTATATTTAATTTTGAGGGCATTTCGTTCGTTCAGGAAATTCTAGGCACTAATAATTCACAGCAAATGGAATTATGCCTATTTACACACAGATAGGTCGACCCCGCTTATAAACACTAGATTATTTACAAATAAATTTAACACTATAAGAAACAGAATAGCACTTGTTGATGACTTCAAGCGATTGGAAGATTATGTAACATTCGTTTGAATGGCGATTAAGTTGGGAAAATTCGTTATTTTATATTTGTATGAAATAATGTTAGTTTTGTAGACGATACTTGGTAGTGCAGCTTCCTTTAAAAAAAAAAAAAAAAAAAAAAAAAAAGCTCACTCATTTTCTTATAGTGGTATTTCAAATTTAACTAATGCACGGTTTTCATTCTTATCCACTGCGAATACCAATGAACATAATGAAATTTAAAAAATCACGTTGAAACCACATGTCACGAGCTTGACAAACCCATTAAAAAATCTAATTGCTGAAATTTTATGTATTTTTGTTACCGTATAAGGGATTCTTTTGTAATGCAACCAAGGTGGACAATGTGTTTTTTCTGCATCACAAGGCATGGTGGCCAAGATTGGACTTTGCCCCATCCCCCTTCCGAATAGCTGTAAGGTATGTATTAAAGAATATCTGTAGAATATTTGTGTGAACAGAAGCGTACATTAAGTGCTTTACACAAACGATAATTGCTGGACATTAAATATCTATTATAATACAATATCTTGAAAAGTGACTGCTGTGCTCACACACATCAACATCAAAACAGTGTGAATGAAATTGAGTATCTACAGATGAGCTACAACTTCAAAATCACCCATTAATATTGAAAATGTTTCCCTAGTGGAGACAGTGGCGCTGAAATTGTCGAACCTGGTGTGGAGCAACGGAAGACAGATTCTCACATTTTTAAGTTTCATTACAAGCAATGTTTTTGTCTGGACACCACCAACCCAAATTTTCCATTCATGTTATTTATAGCCAAGAGCGAAACACGGCCAGAGTTTTTCGTTTTCCAAATGGAGGTGCTAGTTGAAGTCTGGCTTGAATTTGTATAGACATATCAAAATACTATTGCAATATAAGTATTATTTAAAAAAAAAACATTTCATTTTACATGCGTAGACCACCACTTTTCTCAAGAAGGGATTTCTGAGGAAAATAGTAGGTGACTTAAGAATGAGTTGGCAGATAAATAAACGCTGAAGACATCAATTGATTTCTACGCTTTTTTCGAAGCAAATGTGGATAAAATGCTCAATGACGATCCTAGATAATGGTATTTGCCAACTTGATGAGTAAATATTTTTCCAAAATTACTTATTCGTTACGCGTGATTGCTTGCGCCGCAGTTAAATGCACGAGGTTCCGGCGTCAGAGATTGTGTCTCAGAAGTTCGTAACACTGGAAACAATTTTGTTTAAAATGTTGGCTAAAACTATTGTCTAGGGTTGCTATTGTTTAATTTTTGCAAATTGGCTTCAAGAAACCTACAGTTATAGATGAATACTTTTAGCGTTGAATTATGCACCACGCCCTCTTAAGGCCATGCTCTCTTGTTTCTACTGTTTTCGCTAATTATTTGTTTAATCTTAAACGAGAGCAGATATCAAAAACCATTTTGGCAGTTTTGTTTAAAATGTTTTTTTTTTTTCAGTTAAATTTTTTGAAAACAATTAATTATAGGGTTTCGACTAAAATGTCAACTAACCAGAACATTTAATTACATAATTAGCTTAAATAATTCATATTAACTGCCTTGAAATTTAGCCAGCATGGAGAAGACGGTTTTAAACAAAACTGCCAGACAAATATTTTTATGTCTGCTCTCGTTAAGGCGTAAACATTAATACAACTAAAAAAAGTAGAAACACGAGAGCCTGGCCTTAACATGTAGGCTGTAATGCGTATCGCGATTTTTTTTTAAAATATGTAACTAAAATGTAATAAAAATTTATAGCACATGCAAGGGTTACATGACTTCAGGATTTCTAAATGTGTTTACCAGAACTGGTGAGCAAATAAACAGCTGTACAATAATTTTGTTTGTGATATTTGTATAAATGAAACTAAATTTTAATAATTTGACTAAGTGACTGAAATATTTACATTAGTAGCTATGCACACACCTATCAATCAGCAATAGAACGCAAATTGAAACTTCGTTGTCTGAAACAAGCCTTAACGACTTGTCACAGAGGTGATCGATCAGTTAATATTTAAAATTAAATTTTACAGTACCACGTTTATTTCATTATCAGAATTTATAAATAATTATAAAATATTCATTACGTGACAAATTAACATATACATAAATAAATCATAACAAATGATTATGAAACCAATACAGGTGTTGTGTATAAACTTAAGCATTTATTTTCAATTTATTAACAAAACGGGGAAAATAAATATCTTTGTGTCCTATTTATAAAATAATTATGTTTGCATTAAAAATAAATAGAATAATTAATATTTCGTAAAATGCACGTTTAATACATCACGTCAGTAAATGCCTTTAAAAAGAGTGTTACCCAATGTGTTACTAGCACATATGTAGTCTTGTGTTAAATAATTTGTCCGAAATATATATATATATATATATATATATTTTTTTTTGTGTGTGTGTGTGTAAGTTTTGCCCTTATAAATTTTAATATATTTAAAATTAAGTTTCACAATACCACGTTTATTTCCTCATAAAAATTTATAAATATTCCGAAAACAATCATCGCATAACAAATTAACATAATACATAAATAGTAACACATTGAGTTCATTTTGAAACTTATACAAATGTTGTGTACAAAGTTAAGCACTTCCTTGTTGTTTATTAAGGTAACGGGGAAATTAATGAATCATTGTAAATATGTGTACTCTCTACAAAATAACTGTTCTTGTGTATAAAGTAAAAAAAAATTACATTTTGTAAACTGCAAGCTGAGCACATCACGTCAGTAAACACCTTTAATAAGAGCGTCACCCACTATATAACTAGCACAAATGTATGTAGTCGTGTAGTAAACAATTTGTCCAAAAATAATATAACTTACATGATTACTAACAAATTTCTCACATAAATATATATTAGGATCAGCACAGTAATAAATTAGAAATATCGACGCTACTTATAAGTAATATTCATAAATATCAATATCATATTTCTTCCTGTGATTTATGTTTTTTCTTGTTATGTTTGTATCTATCTTACAGCCTTTGCCCACCACTTAACCAGCGTATTTAACGAGTCAACAAAAACACAGCAGATTAGAGAAAAATAACATAGTCACGAAGACATGTCGTTTGAAACAAGCAAAGCAGAAAGTTACTACAGACGAAACTAGTTCGTCTTGCATTCTGTGAAAACAATTTCGAGACAAGGCAGTTTATAAATCCGTGTAATCGAGCCCAGTAAAGTATTAGAGATACTTAAATAAACTAAGTAACAAATGGCCATTCCTAGTACACATACGCGCAGATATTTTTGAAATCTAATTCAGTGACCTGGTTAAGCATGAAAGTGTCAAATTGGCCACAAAGAAGAACATTCCTTGTAAGCAGTAGATTCGCAGCACAACTGCTTCACAATGCAAACAACTTACGTGTCTACATTTTTCGAGCTGTTGAACGGAGTCCAGATAGTTTCGTACAAATTTGAATTTATAACTTGTACGACATCTGTCATTATCTTCAAGATGCAAACCATTGCAAACATATTTTTGAACATTTCTTTAATGTGACTTAATACATCTCTATTTAGGCTGCTTTATTTTAAACTAACTGGACATAACCGAACCTAATACACAGGCTAACATACGAATTTGACACAGAATTTTCTACAAAATAAAATCTGTGGGCTGACTGACACCCCTTCATCTTCAATAGTTGCACGCTGCACAATGATATCCCTGCACGTAGGCTCACTTGTTTGCGTATGCAGACAGTACCGCGTTAGATATATCTGATCACTCTATAATAATACGCAACCATGAATGTGAGACTTGGAAAGGCCCAACAGTGACGTTATCTGTGAGAAAGACTGAAGCCTCTCCTAGCTTCTCTGATACACTTGATCACATTCATAGGCTGCATGAACGTAGCAACGCACTTGTGTTCCAAAACTTCATTATCAAGCCAGTCATTGAATATAGCTTTAAGGGCGCCGCCTACCCGCGCGAGAGATTCTCAAAAGCGACGGAGCAGTAAGGTCGACCTTGGAGCGCGCATCAAATGCCGCGTCGCCTCAACGAGCCAAGCTCTTAACTAGCGTGCAAGCTTCCCGCCGAACGGTTTTTACTATGGGACATAAAGCGGTGACCATATCATTTTATTGGTGGAAAGTCTGCAACTAAGTTCAGTGCAGGTCGCAACCTGAGTTTCACATACGTCCGGTTAGTACATTTTGAAGTGCGGAAGTCTGACAAGGCCGTTTTTAGCCATGTTGGAGGGCTTAGCAACAGTGTTTTAATGAGCGTGGCGTCATAACAATGAGGTTCCGGCCTTGTCTGAAGTTTGTTTTCTTTTCGTGCGTTGGCACAAAGGGCACACGAGGAACATTCTCGAAGATAAAAACCTGTTTACGAACGCGCTGCAACGCATTTTAAGCGTGAGTTGTTCCGCAACGTATCTGGGTTAGTAATTATCAAGTTTTTTTTTCCTGCTAATTGAAGGAATGGCTTTATTCTGCTTATAATTATGTATAATATCACGTGAGTAAGTACTGGTAGTTTTCGCGAAGTGATTTTAGCACCACTTAGTTTTAATGCATTACATGCATATCAGGAGCTGTGCTTCGTGGTTATTGGCAGTGTTCTTTGTGCTGAGGTGTCGCTGGGACACCACACGCATTTTATTTGCCCGTAGAATCCCAAAACGTTGAGAGTTAAAAACTTCCAACAATTGACCAAGAAGCAGTGGCGCACGTATGCGTATAAGTCATTGAAACATATTGTAGCTCCAATTTTTTTTCGCGTCAACTAGCGCCCCTTTTTTATGGACCAGAAACAATTTTTTTAATCAACAGTAACTTAAAAACTTTGCATTGTCTCTCTAATTTTATGATCAGGTTGTCATGGTAGCCTTTAACTGTTAGTAGATGAGTTATTTTTATGCCAGTAAAGTGTGAAGCTTGGTTTCAGTTAGGTTTACTACTTGTCCGTACTTCATTTTTCTAAGACGAAATCAGTCTTGGATGAGAAGCTATATAACAAAATCACCTCATACGTTGACAGTGAGGTTAATAGTGAAAGAACACAGCACAAGTTACGTGACAGGGACTAATTGAGACATTTGTTGAAAAAAAGATATCAGCATTTGCTTGGGTCACCTAGAGAAACCATGTAAAAACCCTATGTCAGGATTCGTGTACTGGAGATCGAACCCGTATCCTCCTGAATCCGAGTTCAGTATGTTACCGATACGCCCCCTCACTCGGTGACAACCTTGAATTCGGCACACGTGGAAGACAAAATAACTGGTTGGCAATATTTAATTGAATACCTATCGCTACGTATTACCCATTGAATTATTTGTCCGTATAGAACTATTGTACATTATTGAAAGCTGGCGCAACAAAATTCGTTTTCAAATTTCATTCAAGAGGAACCGGGTTCTTTTCTATGTCTGGTCGTCCTTATTACGGCTTTCAATTTATTTCGCTTTATCTTTCTAGAATTTACGCCTCGTTGACAGAGTGATTAATGTAGATGGTTACACGTATTTTTGTATTCCACAAAAACTAAATAACACCCATGCCTCACCCGGGACTTGAATCCAGAACTTCTCGCACTGCAAGCGCCACTGAGGTCGACTCGGTTTTCAATGGTCTTCCGAGATCACTCCAGGAAAATGCCGGGAAGATCCATTAACAAATACCGTGGCCGTTCCCTTCTACCATATGTACTTGAAGTGTTCTTCTACTAATTCCATTTTGCTGTTCAAAAGGTAATGAAAACAATATAATAGCAAGATAATTAATTAGGAAACGTGTCTTATTATAAAAGAATTATATACCTTTCGTACTTCAGTGTAAATTAATGACAACTTGCAGAGTGATATATGTAATTATTCCTCTATCTTAGACAACAGGGTAGTCACGAAGCATTTCGCAAGATACCCAATCAACTGCCCTCTTTTTTGTGGCTCAATTTCGTGGTCAGCACGGACGGTCAATAAAAGAGCAACTGTATCTCGCGGGATCCCAAATTCACCGTGATAGGTGACTTACGTGCGCTGCGTGTTTGCCTAGGTACACAGGCGTTACATTTGTTTAACAACCGATCATACCCGAAGTGGACTTTAACTTTTTCAACCGCTCATTTATTCTGAATATCACTGTATGTTATTTTTAATGTTCTGTAACAGTAAACAACACTTTTGGGATGGCAGGTATTTATTATAATTAACCAAATACGTTTCTAAATCTGCCACTGCATTCGTCACAACACAAATAAAACACATAGCATAAGACGTTGTGTATAACTATAATACGAATGGTGACTTATACATCTATCACTTGGAGTAATTTGCTTGGTGTGGCATTATCGTGAACAAAGTTATGCTCTCTAATGACCAAGCGTAAAGCAGTATGGAACCCACGCACATCCGAGACACACACATAGTGACTTAATGCCAAATTGACAACAGTCGATATCAGGTCACATGATGTGTACCGTCTGTGAAGTGTCCCTCCGATGCTATGATTACAACATGTATAGTGCGTGTTGCCTATACTTAAGGCGTAACACATTCACTGCTTATTCTCGACAACTCTGGGGTAAAACATACTAAACACATTTTTTTCTAAGTAAACAACACTGTTTGCATCAGCAGATAAATTTTCACACATTCCGCAAGGATTACATTATTGCATGACGAATGGGACGCAGACACTGCTCATTGTCATGAATGGGGTTAATGTCACCAACCAAATCACTATCGGATTGTATAGATAAGATTGATGCATAGCTCACAAAAAAAAATGTATATATGAGAACACTGACAGACATATCAAACTGCAGCCCAAACCACTGGACCTAGAATCGTGAAAATTTCTGTGTGATTTACCCTCAGGTCGTAGGCGGGCACTAAGAAAGGATTTTTCGAAATTCGACCTCTAAGAGAGTGAAAAAGGGTGAAATGTACTTCCGAAAAAAACGTCGATAGAGCTCGAACCCGACGACATATCGCCGTGATTTTTATTTTATTAGGACATACATAAAAATGCATATTAGCCAATTTCAGAATTTTTCAAAATTCAATATTTAAGGTCGTGAAAAGACCTTAAATGTGTTTCCGATTAACTATCAATATCTACCGGATCCTTCGGGATATATAGTTGGTTTTCTCTTCAAAATATTGCTTACGTAAATATCCAAAAAGTGGTTTAGGATTTATTGAAATCCGACCCCCAAGCAGTAAAAACAGGGGAAATTTGATGTTTATCTATCGTCCATATAACTGGAACACAATTGGCTGTCGTCGTGATTTTTTACTTTAATTGGTTACATATACGAATTACTATGACAGGACTCCAAGACGCTTCGAAAATATTTAATTGAGGAGGTGAAAATATGTTAACTATGTTATCGATTATTCCTCCATATATATCGAACCAGTCGATTATGATTATGATTATGAAAATATCCAAAATACCATTAAAATATATTTTCCGAATTGGACACCGAAAGAGGTAAAAAAAATAAAATGTGTTTTCGATTCATAATATCGAACCAATTTATATGTATATATCGACGTGATTTTTATTTAAGAATGATGTTTACTCAAATACCTGAAAACAAATTTCAGGAATTTTCGAAATTCTCGACCTAAGAAGGTGAAAAGGAATGAAAAGTGACGAAATGTGTTTTCAATTAATCGTCGATTAATCTTGAACCCAGTGGGCTGTTGTGTTTTTCACGTCCAAGAGACATCAGTAAAGTAGTTTAAAATGTGATTAAAGGGTTTTTCGAAATTCAGTCTCTTAGGAGGTGAAAAGACTTTGAATGTGTTTTAGATCAATCTTCGATATATATATATCGAACCCATCGATATATGCAGTTTATTTTTGCTTCAGGATAATGATTTAGGTAAGTAGCCAAAAAGGTTTCTAAGATTTTTAAAAAATCGAACTTTCAGTACTGTACAAGGGTTATATGTGATTTTTTTTTATGAATGGTCGATTTTGCTTCGACTGAAGGAGCTATCGTCGTGATTTTCACTTCACTTTGATACTTGAACAAATATTTAAGGTGTAAAATTAAGATTTTTCTAAATTCGACACCTGAAGCAGCAAAAAGGCATAACATTTGTTTTCTATCAGCCGATTATACGTATCTAACCCGTAGAAATATTCAGGTGTTGTTCGCGTCAGAATGACACTTACGTAAATGTCTAAGTAAAAGTAATGCTAGTTTTTTTTTATTTTATAAGAAAGATATATTTTTTTAGAAGAAAACTTAGTTTGTAAACATTCAAGGCAGACCACGGCCGTAGAAGGACAGGTCAGGACACTCGCCTGGAAACTTGACTCCCTTGTTGTTTGGTTGCAGTTCGCCAAGTTCACGAACATGCTATACGTCTTTGGCGCTGCAATCAGGGCGGTCGGGCTCCAACTCTGCCCACTTCCCTCTTCCTAAGATAAACAATCTATCAAAATGTAAATTTTTATCAATTCATGTAATACTTCCTTCGCTCATAATCCGAAAGCACGTCTCCAACAATCTTTACTTTATAATGAGCCCGACCGCCCTGACTGCAGTGCCAAAGATGCAGAACACTCTCGGTAACTTCTTGAACTGCAGCCAAACAACAAGGTGGTCAATCAAAATACATTGGTAGACAGGCGAGTGTCCAGACCTGTTCTTCTACGACCGTGAGGCAGACGATTCGAAAAGCAAGTACGATCAGCAAGAAAAAAATTATACCGGAGTTTCGTTCTAACCTACAGTTCTATCGTTGTTGTACAACCTCTATAAGCCTAGGAAAACATGAATCATTTCGACGTTATGTGGCGCAGCTGTTTGTAGTTTCGGCCTAGTGTTCCGAAGATTAGTCGCTCAAATTCCATTAAAGCAGTGCAAATGTGCAATTTCGACACACAAAAATTTGGACGAGTTCGTTCAAAAGTAGTAAAAAATGTATTATTCATTCCACTATCCACTAAAGTTTCTTGACAGCGTCATCCCACAAATACAATCTCACTAACCTCCAGGTTAGGACACAAAATAAGTTTACATCTCTGCAAAACATTATCCCGCCGAAACTTGCCTAATGGTACTTACTTAACTTCAAGTGAAGGTTTTGAAAGCAAGTATTCATACCACGTAAACTGCGTATTTCATTCGATTACCCTCTTACAATTTTCTCACAACGTCAACTTTGTTGTAACTATTAATAAGGCCCAGGCGATTGTCGCTGTTAGAGGCAGGGACAAACTTAAGACTGATTTTCGCGTGGACAGCTATAGCTACTTATCCTGCTGCTAAGATAGCTCAACTAGCAGTTTTATCATTCTAACACTTGATGACTGAACTACCTATCTGGTGTACAAAGAGGTTTTTAATTGAACCAAGTATTGTCTGCTATGAGCAACACATGCGAGCAAAACCGCGGACGCGCTGCTAGTAACTAAATAAAGATATAAATACGATATACATGAACTGTATGTGTATACATGTAGCAGTAACAGACACTGTGTCCACTTTTGTAACCATGCCAACAGTTGTAACTATGTACTTTCTAGTGGCACAGATACAACACGAGGTCCGTGTTGTGTCAACAAAATGGTTGGGAACTAAAATTGACAAGCACAACACAACACTCTTTTAACTACTCTGTCCTGAAATTTATTGCGTTTGGTACAAATTGTCTTATGCCTCCAAGGTGTTTGTGTATATTTCACCCCCCCCCCTTTTTTTATTTAAGGAATCGCCTCCAGAAGTTGGTCGATGGTTTTAAGGCCCTGTCACAATGCCAAATTTTTGTCTCCAATTATATTTTACGATAAAGTTGGGAGGCGAATATTGGATGAAACGTAGTCATCAAATTTTTCCGTCAAATAAGGTCGGCCGGTTACTATCAAATATGTTTGAAGATATGTCGCACTGTCAAATTTTGTTGGAACTCTTAACCTATATGTTTGGTAATGTTTTATAATAAACGTAAAAGTTTGGTACATGTTTCATTCAGTATGTAAATAATTCAAAATAACTTGATTAGCAGGAAAACTTCACAAAAGAACAATAAGTGTCATTTCTCTGCAATATTTCCATCTCTAATTTGTAGATTTATGTATTTTAATCAAAATGTCACGGGTTCAGTAAGACTACATTTCAAATATTAGTAGACTATTGCAAGGAAGGGTAATTTGTTTCATATTATTTTGTAATTCTGTTAAATGCATCACTGTCTTGTCTCTACATGAAGCTGATTAAAGTTTGTTCTAATGAACATATAAAATATTTTTCTACAAACACGTATGGCGTAGCCCGTAAAACTTCAACAATTTAATGAAAGGGAGAAAAACACTTTTGGCCTGGTTAAATAACTATTTATTATTGATTTTAGTTTCTGTTCTGTCGACAGTCTGTAAAACTTTTAATGCTTAAGGCCATATTCTGTTACACTTTTTCTTCTACATAGGTGCAAAGAATTGATGTGATGTGAGAGAGTTTAACGGCCCTTTATCAACGAGGTCTCAAGAGCCAATGAGGGTGAAGTGAGGTGAAGGGACAACACAACATACATGCCCAAGCCAGGATTTGAACCAAGAACGTCTCGCTAATAGATCGGCGCCTATCCGACTACGCTACGGAGCCCGGCGTTAGGGCCAAGAACTCAAATTATTTTCAAAACAACGCTTTAAAAAAATTCGAGACTGTAGTCATACAATACACTACGTAGGTTTTCTCTGCAAAATAATCCACAGTTCGCACGCAAAAAAGTTTGACTGATTACGGCTAGTTTTCATAGCAAAATCTTTTACTCTATGGGCACAACAATCTAAATTACTTTTGAGTTTATTACACTAAAATAATGATATAAATAAATATATGGTGATTGCAGACTTTCACAGCAAATGGCAAGTTGGTCGTCTTAGCTTACGGGCTGGGGCTGCATCTTGCTGGTATATTGACCGAAGTTTCATTGTACCTCGTAGCAGGCCACTTCAAGGTCTCTCTTGTTCGAGATCTACCATGTATGGCCTTAAGCTATTATCAGGGCCTGAATAGCGAAATTACGAGTGGAAGAGATATGAGAAGTTTAGTAAGAGTTTTGTTCGCTGAATATGGCACAAATTTGCAGGAGATTTAGCAACGTGACTTAAAGACGCCTTAAACAATAAAGTTACCCTCTGTCGTCTAACTTTGCCTGTCCAGTCACGACTCGCAGTTTACAGAATTTCACTGAAAATTGTTCATCGACAGACTTTATGCGCTCTCTCTAAATAATGTAACACTTTCCACCCGTAGTTTTCTTTTTCAGCACGTCTGTTTAGATGAACATCAATTTTTGCAACAAAATCTTCTCAGTTCCAGATAAAGTTCTAAATTTAAAAAATAATTTTTAACTTTTCTTTGGGCGTAGCCAGGTTCGGTTTACGAGGGAATATTTGATTAAATTGAGTAAAATATTTTAATCTATATTTTTTGTAACTTTATCAACACATAGCGTGTAAACGTTAACATTCTTTTTATTATAGATAGTTCAATATTTACACATCAATTTATACAACAAAACCCACTTTCCAAACGAAGTCAGATTCACGATTGAATGTAACCCTTCAAATATTCGTTAATTTGATTTGTGCATTATAAAAAATTTCATATTTTCTCGTGTCTGTTCCAACCTCTGTCTTTGCCAAGGACGACTCATTATCCACTCAGTCTCCAGCACAACCACCATCGCTCTGCTATCGCCGAAAGTAATAATCGCTCAACAGAAGCAAATATGAAAAAAAAGTTTACGTGAAAACTGAAATATGTTAATTTTTTTCATTGCTAAACAATGAGGTGTGGATATACAACTTTGATTATTCAGCGTGAGTGAAAATTAAGGCCCCATTCAAAGATATGACACTATGAGCAAATAGGTTGATGCACGCTTAGAATGAGTTTCATTGGCTGGCAACTGATTACGTCACAGTCGAATTACCTTTTCTGGTTGTTAACTGTACTAGCAAAGAACACACTGTGGCGATCACAGATTTTCTTAGTGTTATGACAGTTTAACACACTATGCACAGGCGGAAATACTTTCGGCTAGTAAGAGTAGACCGTGAAGTAATTCTGTTTTAAACTAAACAAGTTACCGTAAAAATGTGAACAGTATCATTTAAACAAAAAAAAAACATACTATGTAATAATTAATTTATTGATGTTGATGTTGGCGTGTTTGTGGTTTGTTCATAACGACACGCATTTGTTAAGTCTAGTGACAAACTACAGAAATCATAGGAATCCGGTGGTCTATCAAGGACGATACGTGCTTTGCTGAACAGTCCCTGCTTCGCAGTATTGCCAACTGGCGATGTGCTAAAGTGGTGCAAAATGAATTTTTTCGTCACTGAGAACAGTATCACGTACTGTCACAAATAGTTTGAAATTCATGCAAGTTTATCACATTCTTAAATACTTTCTTAGCGGTATTATATACATTTTTCCATAATAAAGTACCGCATTAACACATTTTACCATGAAATTAGAGGTGTTAGCCAACGCATTTTATAGTAAAAATAATGAAATGCTATAACCATCCAATTTTTAAATTGTAAAACTAACATTGTTAAATTATAACGGTTGATTGTCTGCTGTGTTTGACTTCTTTTATTTTTTTATTTTTCAGAGAAGATATTTGTCAGCGCTTAAGGTTGCCGCCTTGGTGGACGTATTGTGCGTGCTCGAGGCCAGCAAGTACGGAAGAGGTAAGGACGACACAGTACGCGCTTCACGCATCCCCCTGGTAGAGTCTGTATCGAGAGTACTGCCTGAAAAAACCGCAGAAACACCTATTTTCGCAATTTTCGGCCGCAAGAAAACAATATTTAACGAATGGAGGACCTGAAATGACTGTACACATGTGTAACGATCTTTGTTTGCTATTCCTAAGCAGACATGGCTCATGCACAGAATAAATAAGTAGTAACAGAAGCGACTAGACGTGATGTTTATTGTACTCATTTTCTCTTTGGGTTGTCATGGCGTTGGAGTTTGAAGAAGTTTGGTTAGATTGCACTTTAGAAGGACATAATCTCGGAGGAAATTTACACGTAGATAACGTCACGTTTACCACTTCTAAATACGTAAATAAGACACAAACAAATTACTGTATTTCTTGAAGTATAAACGGTTGTTTGAACCTATGTCTCAAATTCCATATGGTTTTGTTTACTTTCCTGTACGCCCCGAGAACTGGTACAATAACAATGGTTAAAAAGTTCCATTATGTCGCTTCTAATTGAGTTAGTTATTTTATCATCTGAGCCTCGATTCGTCAAGTTTATCATTTTTAAATTATTAGTAAACGTACAAACTAACTACAGTATCTCAAGCACTACAAGTGGTTATACAAACTAATGTCTCTAATCCACGTGGTATTGTTTACATTATTGTACGCCCCGAGAGCTGGTACGATAACAACAATGAATAAGATTTCCTTGTCGCTTCTGTTAGCATTATTTATTCTGTGGCTCATGTACGCTGAGCAGTTACCAAATAAACGTCTCTCGGATGAAGCTCTATGAACATCACTCAGCGGCATGGGCAGACGGCAATATTGAGAGGGTTTTGTTTAGCGAGCTTCGAACTACTGAGCTTAAAGTAGAAATAAATATTCCCAAAAATAAAATTAATGATTACATGTATAATCAGTTTTAAAGACGATTCTCTCAAACGAAAATCATTACACGTGAGATTTCTTGAGGAATGGTGATTGAGAAAGTGCAGTAACTTCGCCGCCTACCACGTGCTTCAGATGCGATGTAGTGTGCGGGGAAATACGATGTTTTAAAACGTAACTATAGTATTCCACATGTGTCCATTGTGTTAATGTACGAAAAAGGCAACCCACTTCGGACAAGGACAGAACGTCATGTTAGACACCATCATGCTAATTCATTAAAACAATGGTAGTAACTCCTTCAACATAGACGTCTTTTTTCAGACAGACGTATTTCAAAATGAACTAATCGGTTGTAGTCGAAACTCAGAATTGTGCAATGAACTTTGCTAGAGACGTTCCACTAATAAAATGACATGGTCACCGCTTGAAGTATCATAGTAAAAATGGAGTGTCAAGAACTTTGCACGCTAGTTCAGCGCTTGGCTCGTAGTGGCGATGCGGCATTTGATGTGCAATTTAAGGTCGCCCTTATTGCTTCGTCGTTTCTGAGCCTCTAACGCGCGGGAAGGCAGGACTCTTTAATATCTAAAACGTAAGATTGTTGATACTTCACAAGAAAAATATATTATCGATTACATTTCGTTGAGTGATTCTTGCAAACGGGGTACATGGCGAACTGACCTATTTTTGTGGACATAATTCATGAGGTATAAATATATCAACGTGAGTTTTTTTTTTTTTTTTTTTTTGCGGGAGTGGAGGAGGGATGACAGATACGACCCCTGTAACTCCAAGGCATTCCCGATATCCAACAGTAGAACCCTGGGGCATATAACAATGTGCATATGTAACACACATACTGATCTTCGTTCTTCCTCAAATGCATTAAACTCACCATTCTTTGAGCCAATGTAGCCGATCACCTTACTAATCATTCCCTGTAGAGATTAGTGAAGGAATTTTAGGCGGAAAATTTTGGTCACCTACTTTTCACGAAAACTATACATTTTTCCAGTACATATACACATATATAGTTCAATACTTATGCCGCAGTCACTTACTTATCTCCAAGGATGAAATAATCGATCTTATTTGCGATTGACTTAAAAAGTTAAAAGTTCAAAATAAATCACAAAAATCTTTGTTAAATCATTAAAATATATGCGTGGGTATTAACTGAGAGTTAAATAAAAATTCAGGAATTTTTTATTTGTGCAAAAAAGTTTACAATACATTTTCAGGAAAATTGTTCACAATAATAATTTTCCAGAAAATGAACACCTCTTCCCTAGCACTAGCAGAATATAGCTGTAGCCAGCTAATTACCGTCTGCAATACCATGCGTCTCTCAGCTGTACCAAATTATTAAAACACCAGAAAATCATGGGTTTGAAATTGCAGTACAAGTTGTAGCATTGAATATATATATATATATATATATATATATATATATATATATATATATATATATATATATATATATATTCAATGGTTGTAGGTTGTAGGGAAATAAAAAAGGATTCGGTTTTTAGGCGTATTTCATTTGAGTAACTTTCTATGACCCATACATTATTATAGTTTTAAAAAATTCCGCACTGAGTGGGGAAAAAGCCCATTTGTTGTTTATCACAGTAGTAAACATTTTTATTAGCAGGTTGATATGTAGAAATAGTTAGGTCCTACAGTAGGATGGTGTAAGCTGAACATTCTAACGTTTTGTGGCATTGGCTAATCGTGGTCGTGTTTCAAGGGAACTGTTATTAGGCCCATGCTATACACCTTGAGCACGTGGCAATGACATGCATGCAGGAATAAGCCAATAAAAATATAATTATATCATTGAAGTAGTGTTACTGGTGAATTCGTTTCTTGCCTCTTGGACACTGCTTGCTGGAGTTTTGCCTCTACCTACCAGTCTAATGCTTCCATAGGCAGCTCAGAGATGTGTGTAATCGTTGATAATTACCGCTCCCTTTGGAAACCACGCTTCGCTACTGTTTTATTGTTAATTTGGCGTTTGTGGTAAGTCAGCGTGACGATATCCTTAAAGGCATAATCGTAACTTTTAAGGGGTGAAGGGACACACGAGTAGCACAAAGCGAGAGGCAACGAAGGGCAGAGTAGCTGTACAGAAATACGCAAGTTGCGGGCGCAGCCTGGGGACCGCATTGATTTTGTTTTAATTGGCGGCCACCCCTGGATCTCGCGAACGTGTGCGTGCGTGGGTGTGTGTTTCGACGGAGGGGGGCTGAAATGCTGGGCTGGCGGGCGGGACAGATATTGATGATTCTACCGCGCCGCGCGTTGCCGTGTGCGAGTGGGACAGAGACAGAGAAACGGGCAGAGAGCGCACAATGAGTCCAGGTTCAGTGGTTCCTCACTGCGCGGCGCCACCGTACTACGCCCGTCGTTGTTGCCAAATTGCCTCCTTCCCTCCGGCTCCAGCGCGGCCTGGGGGACTGGGTGGCCGCTCTTTGAAGCCATTCCGGTGTGGGGATAAAGCGTAACTGCGCTTTGGCGTGAATCGTTCATTTCATCCTCGTCGCTAGAATGTCTTTAGCTGTTAAAGCTGTTCACGAGCTGATCTGTTTTTCAGGATGACTCCAAAAAGCTTTTCCTTTTAGCATCATGATGTTTGGGATTTTAATACATCAAATGTGCACATTTTTTTGCACCTTTGTTTTTACCAATAGTTCACATTCGATACATATCATTACAAAACAAGTATTTTTTCCAAAGGTATAAATTGATTATTTCAAACTACCAGCGCACATACACAAACGTCCTCATCAACCTTCTCTCCCACGAACGAATGGTACTATAGTGGCAGCTGGTAAACGTTTCAAAAACAGAATCTACTGGAGCATTCTTGTGAAACAATTAGCTTATTGAATATGCAAATGAAGGTAAAACAGATTCAACAGCAGTTAAAACTTGAAAACTCTGCCAGAATTAAGTATCAGAAAATTGCACGCGTTCGTTGAATATTTGCTGTCGATTCCATTTAAGTACTACATTACAAATCTAAAATGTTTTATTACGCCGCTACTGAACCACGCCCGGCGCTTTGAAATAAGGTCCCTGGTTTCGAAAATCGCAAGTGTAATGCGTTGGTTTTTCGCGATAAAATACTCTTTCTGAAATACTTTTTTTACATTGCTAGCAGCAATGATAAGTAAATGTAGTTCTACCGAAACATCGAATTCATAGTCAATCGCACAAGATTGCAAATCACGATGAAACCTCTAAGCACTGAGCCACGCTACAGAGAATTTATTTTGGTCGTGTCACGTGATTTTGAGAGCCGTTATAGCAACACATTGTTGCAAACCGATTTTTCGAATATGCTTTATTTTCTTTTTGATTACATTTTTTGTTTATTTTATGCCGAGAGATATTGAAAAGTTTGTAGTACGGATGGTTTACAACTTGTTTGTAGTCGATAATTTTCGTCATTCTCTCTTTTTTTTTTTTTTTTTCGTCAATAAGATCCTAAATTTACTATATTGTGCTGTTATACATTTTAGACTTCATTTTGTTGTCTCTACGTTTGTGTGCTAAGCTTCTTTTCAAGAAGTCAATATGTGATTTTATTGTGGTGTGTGGGTGTGGTGATTGAAACGAGTCAATTTCTTATTTTTTTTTTTTCAAAAGATTCTAAATGAATCTTACTTATCTCAAAGTAAGGTGTCTGCCTAGGTAGACGTATTTTGCGCGTTCGAGTCCTAGAAGTTCGGAAGTGGTAAGGACATCACACCTCCCCCTAGTCTCTAGGTGCAAGCCACTGAACTAGCGCGCGGTCTTCTCGACAACAGGTCTATATGAGACATGCAGTGCTGATCATATCATTTTATGAAGTTATATAACCGACGAAGGTGTTTTGTACATGCCAATATACCCTTTAAAAAATTCTGGAGCAAGATTTCCAGACGTAAAAAGGACTGAAAAACACACACTTCTGACATATTCGGTCTCTAGAAAGTATGCTTTAATACTGTACAATAAAGGAAAACCTATTTACAAATGGAGTTAGAAGTTAGTACTGCCTTTATTACATAATTATTACATTTGAAACTGGATGAAGGAAAAGTTTTACCGTTGTCACTTAACAAAATATGAAAGTTGCTGCTCATGTAAACTTATTTAACTTAATTATATATTTTTGGCTAGCTCATTTACAGACATGAAGAAAATATGTGCGACTATATTTCATAGACGTGGAACTTTCAAAGAATAAATTGAGAAGTTACATTTCGAGCAACTGTGCACGTAAGTACCTTTCAGGTTTGTGAATTTCGTCCTCGAGGTCTCTGAACCAATAGCAAGCGTGCATTTAAACACTCGTGGAATTTCGAGCTAACTTGTCAGATGTACGACTGGCCACTCACTGAAGCAGAAGGAAATGAACAAGAAGCTGAGGTCATACGTGTACGTAGGGACTATGGAGTGAGGAAAGTGGGTTTCACGTCTCGTTGACACACAGAAATACGACAGGGACTGGGAGAGGATCGGCCATGGTCTTTGTGAAAGAACTATCCCAGCATACCCTGGAGCCAGGGACGTAGCCAGGATTTCCTTTCGGGGGGGGGGGGGGGTTTACCAGCTTGCAGAATTATCACAACACAGTAAGGGGACACCAATGACTAGGGCCCGGTAGTTTTCGCGAAAAGATTTTTGCAGCACTTCGTTTCAGTGCCGTACGTGCGCACCTACATCTCTGCTTTGTGGTCATTGATTGGATGCTGTAACACCCATCGTGTGGTGGTTAAACCCGCAGATCATAGACTTGATGTGTCGCAGATATCTGGGTAGCCTACTGATTGGCACCGTCAAATGAATAACGACTCTGCACAAAAACACTCTGTCAATAAGATGAAGTTGAGCTGCAGGTGTGCACGTAAGGCACTGAAACAAAGTGGGACAAAAATTTTTTAGTGTAAACTACCGGGCCCTACCGATCACACGTCATGAAGTGGTGGTCCTGAGGTCCTCCCCGGAAAATTTTCGGTTTCATTGTGTAAAATGATGCTATTTAAGCAGTTTTTGTACTTAAGCCGTGAATATAACACTGCTAATTTTATCTTCGAGTAGTTCATTTTCATTTGTTGGGAATATATCCCGACATCCCCCCTCCCCTTCTGGCTGCGCCCCTACCTGGAGCGATTTCGAGAAAACAATGTAAAACCGAAATAAAGATGGCCGGAGATGGGATTAGAACTTGGGTCCTTCCGGATTCGAGGCCGAAGTGTTATCGTTGCGTCACATCGCAAGATAAGGGACTGTGGAGTCCAACTGGAGTATTGCTGAAACCGGAAAATTCTGGGTCTCTACTTATTTTGTAGGTTCAGTCTGTACGAGCCAGTGAAGTGAACAGATTTTGTTCAGCGCTTTAGGTAGCCGTCTGCCCAGGCTTCCGAGAGACATGCAGAGCTTCGGCCATTAACTGATTATTTGAAAATTTCTGATCGCACAAGTGATTTCGGCTTAGGAATATCGTTTAAAGAACGTTACATGTGTGTATACTCATTTCAAGTTCACTATGTACTTACTACTCATTAAAGCATATATTTTAGCGGCCGAAAAGGGCGAAAATGAGAGTTTTTGATGATTTTTTCAAGAGTTAGTGGATGCCAGTTTTTTTTTTTTTTTTTTTTTTTTTTTTTTTTTTGACGCACGGAAACTAGGAAGGCGAAAAGTCGAATATAACACGTTTGTCAACAAACACTTCATTGCCTCTAGGCGCGGAGTACTGAACTAGCGTACAAACAGTTTTCAACGGGACTTCAAGCGATAACCCTGTTGTATAGGCTAATTGTAGAAAGTAGGTGGTAAAGTCCAATACAGGTTTCTATGATTTGGTTATACGATTACGGTAGATATTTTCTCAGTCATTTTTAGCACTTTGAGGACCTAGGTTATCATGTTGTTTTTTTAATAGCGGACGGCATTGTTTAAATAATAGGAACGCAGTTTGGAATGCGTCTTCTATTCGTATACAAACGAATTGGAAAAAAAATTTTAATAACTACACAAGAAAATATACTTTCCGTACCACACTATAGCACGGCTCACGCGTCAGGTCCACTGACTCTTAAAAAGGTATGAAAATCTTGACGCAAAATATTTTTAAAGGTACAGGTGTGTACAGTAAACCTTTATCTGAAATAATACTTCAAAAAATTATAAGAGTCACCGTTGGATGTCTTATAAAGACGAGTTGTCGGCGAGAAAACTCCACGCCAGTTCAGTGACTTGCGCCTAGAACTAGGTGGAGGCGTGATACGCGGGCTGTGTCGCCCTTATCGCTTCCGCATTTCTGGGCCTATAACGTACAAAATACGTTCACCCAGGCGATCACCTTAACAGGAGAATCAAGTGCCGCACGTATTCTCAATCGGCGACAGATAGGAGATCGAGTCGGCAAAACAAGCATGTGTAGTGCACACTTTCAAAACACTGAGTGTGAGCCGAGCGTTTTTTTATTTAACCCTGGCAGCTGTGGTAATCCCAAACGCTTGTGTGCCGTTAATGTGCCCGTAATGGCGCAATGCCATCCTTTTAACGGCGTCTTAAAACACTTTACTACGTCTACGTCCTGTTCGTTCTGCAGACGCTGTAACAGGGAAAGACTCATTCTTCACGAACACGACGACGCCTTGAACTACGGCTTTATGCGCTAATTGTCTGCCCAAATAATGTACTTGGTTCGGGTGATTAGCTATTAGTGTTATTAAGGGTCGTCTTTATCTACTTTTCAAATGCGTTGCAGCGTGTTAAGTGTATAACATTTTTATATCCACAAAAAGAACACACTCTTTCTGCACGCTTATTAAAAAGGGGGCATTTCAAAGCTACTAAAACCAGCTTTATGTAGGAAAAATACCAACGGGACTAGAAACAAGTTTATACTTCAACTACACTTCCCACAACCAAATGAAAAGGTCGTTGCTTAATGCCAACCACACGTGCTTTAAATGCGTTATAGTGCGTTCAGAAATGCGTTTTTTTATTTCCCATATGTGCCTATTGTGCCAACGTACTGAAAGAAAACACCGGACAAGGACGGAATGTCACTGTTAAAACACCATGTTCTTAAATCACTGTTTCGAAGCCCTTCAACATAGCTAATAACAGGCTGCCGTACTTTAAAATATACTAACCGGATGTTTGTGAAACTCGGATTGAAACGTGCCACTGAACATTGCTACAGACATTCCATCAATAAAACCATAAGGTCACCGCTTAGGGCCCCATAGTTAAATAGATCGGCGGGAATCTGTCACGGTACTTCAACTCTTGGCTCGTTATGGCGATGCAGCGTTTGATGAACGCTTCAAGATTGCCCTTATAGCTCCGTCACAGAATAAATAAGTAGAATTATTTAATCTGCGACACCGTCACTTCTGAGCCTCTAACAGAAATGTAGGCGGTCCCCTTAAAGGTTTTCAAGTGTAAAATATTCGTAACTTTTTATTTGTACGAAATGTTAGTTTTGTAAACGTTATTAGTGACTACATTGTTCCCCTACGGTAGACGGTTAGCTTGAATAGTATTACCGTAAGGAGAAATCAGAGTCAAAATGCGCATGTTACCGCGGTCGTTGGCGTACCCAACATCACATTGTAGGAATGGTTAAAGCGGGATCTCCAGAGCTCTTTGTATAAATAGTAGGGTCATAGATATTTTGGAGAGGGCTAATAGTTTTCTAGGCGTGTCTAAGCTACGCCTTGTTACCCATTAGTTACTGCCACGAGCCCGCCGCAGCATACGCCCAACGAAAACCAACGGACTAATTTAAATTCAACAATTTACACTGAATTATTCGCTAAAAGTTATGAAAAAAATAAAATTGTCTGAAAATAGAGCATTTTTACTTGGTTTACAGCCATTTTTAAAATACAATTTTTGTAATGTTATAAATGTCATCAAAATACCAGTGTAAATTATTTCATTTCAGTAAATTCGGTAATCGCATGATGATTTTATATAGGAGGACAGTGTAGTCACTATTCTCCATTCACTCTAAGTTGAGTTCTGAAGTAAACAAATAAAGTAATATCATTGCACTTCGCTAGCTTCTAATTGGCTCAATTTGTGCGTCGCGCCGACGTACTATTTCCAACCGATAAAAGTGTGTACAGTCGGCATCATAGGAATCAGCAACGCCGTATATATTAAAACAATATTGCGTGAAAATTTCATACGTGTTAATCGACATAGGGAAACAAAAATTACACAAAAACTTGATAAAAATATTGACATTATGTGTAATTACTGTATATTTCAAAATTTAATAGTAATTGTCAAGTCATGACTAACGATTGTATTCACATATTCCGGTATTAACGTAACGAAAATTTGGTACTACATGCAGAAAAAAAGTTGTCAACAAGATGAGTAATTAAACTTACTGTAAAGTCCTCTGGATTATTTTGTACTTCGTTTTGGAAAAATTACATTTTATAAATCACCAAACAATCTGTCGATAATTCACGCCACATATTTTTTTTATACATAAAAGATTGCTATGCGAGATTTTTATTCTTGCCTTATAAACATCACCACAGTTGGTTCAGTAATGAAGCCATATATCCACGTTTCGAAAACCATGCAAGTCATTTTCACTGTTCACGTCCAGCATCACATAACCTAATCTGCAAGCGACGTAAATATAAACCGACGCGAGGACGGAACAAAATAGAACAAGGAACTTTGGTTCGGACCACGCGGCCGTGGATCGGACGAACTGGAACGGAAAATGGACGAACGAAAGAAAACATTCGCAATAACCACAACATTTGACGCGTTAACGTCCAAAAATACTTTGAAAAAATAAATCTGATTGTGATATTTCTGACTTATTTTTACTGTGGTAATTATTACTGAACTAAACTTTTGGTATCTTCAGAGTATCGTACGTCTCTAAATACTGGCAAGTGTACCAAGAAACTCGTACGTTTAGCAGTGAGTCAGTCGTTAAATAACTCGTGAACCAACTGTACGGACGTGTCGTCCGCTAACCATAATTAAAGTAATAAACATATAGCGTCATAGATTGTGTTTGTAACGTCTGTATATTTGAGATATTTGTTAATAAAACTCTCGCATTAAGTGATGGAGTGGTAAATGTATATGTACACGACAGATAAAAAATATATATTTCTTATGCAAGATCACAGTGCACGGCGGTCGGCAGCCAATGAACATGTTTGTTTATAATTTGCTTTGTTTATCCTAAAACTCAACTAAGAGTGAACGGAGAATAGTAACGACTACAAAACTAAAACAATCCCGTGCAAATAAAAAATTATGACTTTTTTACTCCGATAGTCCGATAAGAAACGAATTTAAAGTAAATCGCTGCACGGCAGTGGTGATACTGTATTACATACGCCGGTCAGTAGCACCCTAAGCGCTCCATCGATGTTGCGCTTGACGCACACAAAACACTGTAATCAGAAGGGGGTTTTTACATCTGTTTTCAGAATTAGTTCAACCTGAACTACTGTCCAGGATGGTTTGATTAGAAAGCAACTGCCACATGACATAACAACTTACAATATATCATAGCAAAGACTGGCAATTGTGCTACCGACCTTTGTCAAGTACACTCTTGCCCTCTCCCCCCCCCCCTCCTTACACACACACACAACGCCAATCCCAGACCATCCCTAAACTGTCTAAACCCTCAGGTTACAAACTCCGCAAGCATTTAACTCCATCAACCCCACTTCCTTCTCCTACATAACCCCTGGATATTTGTTTCACCTCCCACAGTTCACTCCCTTTGTCAGCCGGCAGTCTTCCCTCCTTCTCTTTCATTCGCCGTTCATTGAGCGCCATCCCATTCTTATCATCACAGATAGCCCAACATTATCCTTAGCCTCGCCATTCTACTCCTGCCTTCTATACTAACCCTTCATTCGTCTAGCTGCACTACTTGTACACTCTCCAGCTCCCGTACTGCCCTTCCACACTTTAGTTCTCATTTTACTTCCGCGTAGTTCAGTGTTGGCAGTGTTATGCCTTTTCCATCAGTGCTTAAAGCACTTCTTTCATTCGAAACTACACGCTGCAAACATTTTGTTTAAACGTCTTCCTGCATCCCAGTTCCTGGGTATTTAAATCCCGACGGTTTCCCTGTTTTATTCCCCTCCCATCTGTAAATACACTTTTTCTTCATCAGCTTCGCCTTAAAAAACTTCTGTCTTCCTAGTTCAAAAGAAATCGCGCGGATTGTAAATTGTAAGTCAAGCAGAGCAATATTTTATTTACCTAAATTAAAAATATGTATTACGTTGGAGAAATGATAAGATGAAGGAATAGTAACAGTTGTACCAGCCAGGGACGCAAAACAGAAGTGATTTTCTTTTAGAAATACGTATAATATATTAAAGTCATTTTATGAAAGCAAAACTCTATTCATCAATTGGTGGCCTTAAAGAAGAAAATTGGAATAGCAATTATTATTATTAATATTATTATTATCATCATTGCCATTATCATTATTATTATTTTAATTTGAATTGTTGTGCTCCTTTCGAAAGATACTGGAGCAGACTACAAATAATATAGTGCAGGCCATCACTTTGGATTCGGATGACTTTGGGTTGTGATGATGTTATACCTAGATATGGATTTGTGCATTTAAAATTTGTATTTATTATTTATTTATATTGACTGATTGATTAATTTATTTGTTAATATGATTAAATGATCATTTTATTTTAGGACAATAATGATGTTACAATTATTCTTATTGAGTCAAGATCATACAAGTACGAATGCTGTTGATCTGGTATTTGGTTGTGTGTATTTCTTGATGTCTTATGTTAATCAGTGTAGCATGAAGTATTATTTTTTAGCTGCCAAGAAAGACAACACCGTTGACAATATATTTAGAAGAGATTTATATTTTGTAGCATGTAGTATTAGTTGTGCCACATTGTCATCTCTTTAAATAATTTTAATCAATATGAAAATTGTGTGGTGAAGAGATGTCTTTCACATTAATGTTTACAGCTAAACATTATCGGCTCTGCATAATATTTTTTTAACTTATTTTGGCCATTTTTATCGCGGTTAGTGAAATAAATTGACGACGAAAATAAGAGTTGTGAAAAAGTTATATAACTTAAGAATTTTCCAAATTTGTTGGTATACACTTGTTTCATTCTTGTTCAAATTTAGATATCTCTGCGCATGCACTAATGACGTGAAAGACGTTCAAAGTGTTATTTATAGAATAATAATATGTAACCATTCAAAACATTTTTATAGAATAAGATAATTGTTTTAGTACCTCAGATATGAAATAAAATTGACGTAAAATGTATGTTGCTGACACAGTGATGTCACTTTGCCTGTGTTCGGTTGCTTTTATGTCAGTTGGTCAGTGAACTCCAGAATGAGTCAAATAAGTCAAGGGCCAATCACGACTGTATCATTAACTTAAACGTGTTTGAATTCTCGCTTGTTCCCAAAAGTAAACGCAAATTTTGAAGGTCTCTACTAATATATTTGCATTCGAGAACTATATTAGCGTCATTTGCATTAAATACCCACAAAAGTTCAAGACGTCAACCTATTTCGTAAAAATGTGACAAACAGCTAACCGTAAGTGCAATCATGTTCTTGCCTAGAGTGAGAGAGGGGCGGGGAGGCGCGTCTGGCGCAGTGGGTAGAACACTCGCCTCCTACCAAGGTGATCCGGGTTCGATTCCCGGCGGGGTTGGTCCCCGAGCTTCCACAGGTGGGAATCGTGCCGGACGATGCCGTTGGTGGGCAGGTTCCCTCGGGGATATCCCGTTTTCCCACCCCTCATTCCGGCACTGCTTCATACTCACATCATGTCACCGCTCACCAGCGCTAAAGACATAAATGTTAAGTGCTGACCAAAATATCTTCACCTCACTTCTTGCCTCGAGAAACAGTGCCCGTCACGCATACAGTTGTGTAGTAGCGAACGAAGAAACACGATACGAGTTATCATAGGCGGCTAAAACTGTTAACTTCTAGCTATGCAATGTAGCCGTTTTTGGCCTCGAGGAAAATAACTTGAAGTGATAAACGGAGTACATGATACTGGAATAAATGTGTGTAACGTTTCTTAAGCGATACTTACTAAATACTCATCTCTCACCCATGTTAAAAAGTTTTAGAATAAAATGTTTTCGACCGTAGCTTAGCACACCATTTGGCGACCTGGGTAGATTGTCATATGAACACCGAGAACTTGAATTTCGTGAGGCTGGCGCAAAGAAAGTGCAAATTGAATGGTGAACTGCAATGGAAGAATCCCGAAAAAGATTTACAGGCTAACGACAACGCCCGCAACATTTTCCACAGTCGAAAATGTGTAGCGACTCCAGTGCGACTCGAACCCTGGTCACTATATCACAATAACCCAGTTGTATTTATAAGAAGGCCGCTCTGCTGTTTACTCTCATGCACAGAGTGTGAGTAGTGTACGGTGTAAACACGAGAGAGACGCTCTGGAATTTCATAAATAACAGTTTCTGTGAAAAGAATGTTGCATGTATGATTAGCATGCTTGTCAAGCATACTCCATTTACCAGATCGTTCTACGAGTCCTGGTCAAAATTTTTCCTAGCCAGTTCTATAGATGCACCACTGTCTGTTACACAGAATGTTAATGAAAGTACGTAAGAGACTTTGCGAGGTGATTCCTTGTAAAAATGAAGTAAAGTTGAACAATACAAGTTTTGGTCGGCGCAAGTCTTAAGCGAGAAGTTTGGGATTAAAAATGGAAGTTGAAAACAATCATTTGTGAAAAAACCAAACGCATGGAGAAATAATTAATAAATCTCCGGATGTGATTTAATAATAACCAGACCTGCAATCTGAGGAAAAAATTGGTTTCGAATACCTGTTACCTTCGTTAGATAATGGGGTGGTTTTGGCAAACAAATTTTTCTACGTTGTGTATTTTGGCTATTAAATGGCATTGTTTGTAGCAGGAGGCACCAATCAACAAAAGTCTCCTTGTTGGAACACCTGATGTGAACCGTTTCAGAGAAAATGAGTACTTAGGAAGTGTGGAGACTCATAGATAGGTAGCATGCGATACAGAGGAGGCAAAAAATATGCATTATAAGAATTTGCTTTACTTTTTTTTTTACAGGGAACCATCTGGCAAAGTTAGAAATATATTTTCATTAACACTCACTAGGTGTCTTATATATAGTAACAAATTACTTGCTTGTTTATTTAACAATATTACAGTCTACAATGTCATGTTAACTCAGACTGTGTGTGTACATGTAGGCCTATTTATGTGTACACATACATAATATATGTGTGTACGTGTGTCGCTCATGCTCGTTTCAGGTTTACAGCCCTGCGCTTGTGCCTGAGATGTTTTGCTAGGATGTCCAGAACGTAACGATAAGGACGGCATTGAAATGCGAATAAAATACCACATAGCATCTGCGGCGATGCATATATAACTGGCGCATATGTATCAAGCTTCATTCAGCGAGCGACCGTTTTCCCTCACAAAGAGGTTACTCAGATACTCATTGCAGTCAAGTGTAGAATTTCATAATGTTCCCAGTGAACATTGTTTGGGACAGTTCAAGAAAGCTTTAGAATATTTGCAGGGTCCACACAGTGTAGTTTGAAAAATTAGTTTCCAAATTATGATTTTTGTGTTACTTTAGCACACAGAAGCTAAACGGAGTAGTGTTTCAAAAGAAGCTGTATTTGACTGAACTGTACACCATGGGCACGTGGCAATGACATGCATGCAGAAATAAGTCAACAAAAATATAATTATGTCATCGAAGTAGTGTTAGTGGTGGATTCGTTCCTTGCATCTTGCACGCTACTGACTGGAGATTCGCATGCATCTACCAGTTAAATGGTTCCATAGACAACTCAAGGGTTGTGAACAGTAACTCCTAAGTACCGCTCCATTTAGAGCAAATTTACGCTTTGCCACAGTTCGTTATGAAGGTCATTCGAATTCAGTAAGTATTTTACTCTAAAAACATGCACTGCAAACTTTCTCTTAATTTGTTTCGTGTGACGAATAAGCACAGCCTTTTCCTTATATTTTCTGATGGAAAGATAAGGTTGTGACATAAGCTTTGTTTGTGTGAGTACGCGTGTGTTTTATGAACGCATTATTTCGTGAAAAATATTAAGCCCTCTACACGAAATTTTACCAAGTGTAATACCTCTAGGCGTATTGTATTTATGAAGTTCATCAGACATAAATAGCTATCGACAAGCCGGCTCAGCGTAACAGGTTATAACGAGCTGGTGGTGAGGATCTAAATTTTAATTGAAACAAAACCACTATTTCTAGTTTACTAATTTACTTGTCACTCAAGTCTCCAAAATTATACGCTGTCTCTATCAGTTTACATGTGTTACTACACGAGAGCCTCTACAAGGAATTATTTCAGTTTCTTCTACAGTCCTGTCATTCACCTCCATACCTCTTACGTGTCCGATCAGTTAAACTTTACTCTCCAGTTTGCAGCTCATACCTCTCTACGAAACTACAATTGGTACCTTTATACAGCCGTAGTCTTTGTACCGAATAACCTCCAATAGAGACGGGAAAAATTCGCGGGTTCACTCACCTGCATGTTAGCCATCAAGAATACTTGTACATTCAACCAGACATTATCAGTTCTTTTGTTGCTCGCTGACACAATGATACCACATGATTGGGTCTGCGTTTAGTTTCTTCTTTACTTATCGTTTAGCGCCCTGCAGAAGGAAACCAATTCGTCAAGGCCCATATCATGGAAATTATTTAAACTTACAGTTATTTGAAATTTAGCCTATGCCCAAACAAAACGCCCCTACACACCACAATCTGAACTCGAAACTGGCAGTTCATAACTGCCTGCCCATAGATCTGGTGTTGGGGGGGGGGGGTGATAGCCTGAAAGGCTCCCTTACAACCAGGCATCGACAAAAAATATATATTTCGAACATCCCGGAGGTTAAAATCTTCCTGAACTACAACTGTAACTTGTAAATTCATTCTTACACTTCAGTGGTGCGGCCAAGTGTCTCTTGCGCAGGACAGCAGTGCTCGAGCATTGTCAAAGAATCCGTAACGTTGTACAAGTAAGTTATGTAAGTAGACTTTACGTCTCGGCGAGGTCATTCGAGACGGTGACACAATTTCATACAATGACGATAGTTGGGAGAGGAGTAGGTCATAGCTTTTGTTAAGGAACCATCCCAGCATGGAGTGATTTCAGGAAACCATGGGAAACTGATAACAGGATGGCCGGAGCCGGGGATCGAACCAGGGACCTCTCGAATGAGAGTCCAACGTGTAACCGTTGCGCCACCTCGCCCCGTTAGTGTTATAAAAACAAGAGCCGTGGGACTTCAGAGAGGAATTTCGCCTAGTATCATGTCACAGACATCCGGATGGGACGAACGAAAGGTAAGTTCAGAGACAAAGAAGAGTGGTGTGTGGTGGTGAAAATGTGGATGGGAGGCCATCAATAGTCGCTTGCTGCTTGTGCTGGTGAGTGCGCATGGCGTCTGGATAGGACCTATTTTGCAGGTTCGAGTATGAGAAGTGCGGAGAGCTAACTAAGGGCAATAGAGTACGAGCACCACATATCACCCTAGCCTCTAGGTGCAGGTCATTGAACTGGTGTACATTCTCCTCGCCGATAATTCGTCTGTATGAGACATTCATTGGTGACCCTATCATTGTATGGCGTAATATTTTACATAACGGTGTGTTGTACCCGACTATACCTTGTTAAATATTCGGAACCAAAATTATCATGTCTAAAAAAACCGCAAAAACACAAATTTACACCATTTTTCTCGGAAAGTAAGTATCAAAATTAATGTGGTTTTCTCTTATGGTAATTAAAAATCTGACGGGATACTGATAATGTTTTGTGATATGTGGAATCAAATTTAAATTGATTTTTCCTTAGAGATTGTAAAATAACTGCCAGTTGTTTTTCACAAAAATGAACAATTTCGTTTAAAAAAACGCTTCTTCACTCAAGACAAATACTGGTAGGTCAAATCAGAAATATAAGTTCCTCAAGCAATCACGTAAAGCTTTTGTTTGCCGTCTATTCCTTTTGCTTCGGCAAAGTAAGGCCTCCAATCCTGTGTTGTCTGCTTTGGTGGTGTCTGGTTTTTTCTTTAGCATTTTTAGTACATGAAATGGAAAAATTCTCGGAAGACTAGGAGGAAACTCCAAGATGGCAGCTGTAAACAAGAAGGTAGTAATGTAAAAATTATTTCTGATAATATATTTCGGAATATTTTCGGAATTCTTGAGATTTTTGGAAATTTTAGAATATTTTCGAAGTATCGAAATTTTGTAAAATTTTGTAAATTTATTAAAATTTTGGAATATTGACTTCGGTGGATTTGATGTAAAGGTCCAGAGTCAAGGTTATCCAACATGGCACCCGGGATGTGACATCACAATATGGTGAAAATATCCACCGAGGCCCGAAAATCCACACTCAGACTTCTGTGCCGAAACCTGCTAAAACATACCTACTACTTATGTTTATCTTGGCATAAAATACTCAACACAGTTCACTTTTTTCTAAGTTTTTTCTCTATCCCAGACCGGGTACAAAATAATTTTCCGGGTGTTTTTTTTTATAAACGTGTTAATACACTTCGGTTCTATATATGATAACTTGCTTACCTCCAGTACTGGAGTCTTTCGATAGAAATATTGCTCACTCATGTATAATTAGCTCTTATTTCGCTCTCTATCCCTCTCTCTCTCTCTGTCAAACACACTTGCTGTCCCTCTCTTTTATTAATTTACAGGGACAAGCAAACATGTATTTTTTGTTTCATCATCACACACCCTTATAACACTGGTACCCACTGTACGGTAACCTGATACTTTCAGGAAGCCCTGCTTCTAGTTAGGATTTGTTTTCAGACCAACCACGTATCCATCCGCCAAACGTCAACAATAACATTGCTATGTGGGAAATGCCAAGTGGCTACCACTCATCGATGTTACTTTAGAGTATGTCAAAATGGCAAGTCACAAGGGCAAAAAAATTACATTATATCAATTTCAATCATAGACTCAGTACTTGAGAATAAAAAAAAAGCTCTGTGGTTAAACAGTTCAGATAATGAAAATAAATAACAAAAAATCAAAATATATTTTAAAAAAGAAATTATTTTAAAATAGTGCCAGACTTGTAAATCTACATGGCACTGTTAAATGTTTCTAAAGTAATATGAATATTAACATTTTAAATATATCCATTCCTAAAATAAATAAGTTAATATTGCAAAAGAATGCATGTATTTAAGGTGTGATAAAAAAAGGTGCTGAAAATATTTTACTGTCAATTCCACGTATAGGCCTGCTGCACGAAACGAAAATTCTAAATTTGTACCACAAATTGTTGGATTTAAGAATCTAATTGAGTAAAGAATGTGCTGGTAAAGAATAAAACGTCGGTTAGCGACACTTACACATTCAATATAATAACAGGTAATACATGTAAAGTGAACACAAAACACGAATGCCACACGCACTTTACAGGAAGTCTTTAGGCAAGCCTAATCAAAAATAAAAAAATCAGTAGTCTTATAAGCACCTAGGCTAGATAGTAGAACGGGCTGCAAATATTATTCTTCGAGTATTGAATTCCAACGTGACTTAAGGTTCACTACTTGCATGCTAGTCAACAGCAAAAATATAAAACAGAATTTACTATTCAAGTCGTAAAAGTTTGCTTTTTTTAGTAATGATATCAACCAAATTTAATTTTACCTTAAAAAATATACTGGCAACTTTCTTATTGCACGAACTAAGGCTTTGTTGGCTTTTGTCAGAAGAAATATAATGTATGCTATTCAACCAACGGCGTGCACGGTAAATGTACTACAACTTTAAAGTCCACATTGATTGTATGAAATATTCGTTACCACGAATTAAAAGTGTTAGAAGGGTGTCATACAAAATCTGAGTTTATCCTTTTATGTTTACATAGAAATAATAAAAATTGTTTCAATTTTTTATTTGGGAACCTTTAATTACTAACCTGTGTAGCTATAAAAAGTACTATTTCTACGTGTTCAAAGTCCAAGTTATTTCCCCACATTTCCCCACTTGCTTAACACATGGGCCCACATAACTAAAAAAAACTGCGCAAATTAGTCAGTCAGATAGTAGTAACTAAACAAATGAACTCAAAAATACTTGCGAACGTAATATTGTGCTTCTGTTAACATATCAATAAAGTAGGCTAATGCTCGTTGGTAGGCCCCTCAAATCCCAAACCTATACCTATGTCTTAAAGCTCATAAAAACCTATTACTATAGATGATGGTTAGATGATGGCATATCGCGAAAATACTTTGTGCCAACATATCCTTGAAAACGCCATAGTTTCTTGCAGCATGCATACAATGATTAGTTAATGTACGATTGACACAACATGGCTGTCTGCAGACTAACGATAGATATCAAATATTACAATATCGGGGTTCTTATTGGCTCATTCATCTCTAATGATGGTTTATCGCGGGAAAACTTGACTGGTTACTGAGATTCAACGCACGTTCAGCTTATGAAAATATTACTGGCTTTCGCTTGTACGTAGAGTTGTTGTCCTATTCGACTAAGCCAATAAGAATCCCGCTATAGTAATATTTGATGCCTATTATTGGTCTGCCGACAGCTACGTTGAGTCAGACGTGTATCACCCAGTCAAACATTTCACAAGAAACTACAGTGTTGTCAAGGGTATTATTGGCACAAACATTTTTCGCGACATACCACCATCTCTACCTATAACTACTGTCTTATGTAATGAACATGCTATAGAGACATGCAAAATTCGCGTTATCATTTGGTAACAGACTAAACTTCACTTTCCTATACATGACAGAGTATAATCTGCGATTCAATTGGCCACAAAATTGTATGTGTTGTCATTTACGTGTGTTACGTCTTTACAGAGATTGGCCTCTCTACCGTGAAAGCATTCTCCGCGGCAAGTCACGACAATATCGGCCAGCGGGAGACGTCGAACGAGCCTATAGTCACTTGGAGTCTAGTCAGCTGTCAGAAAATAACGCGAATTTTGCATGTCTCTAGCTATTACGCTTGTAAAGCTGACAATGTAATACAGAAATAAGAAAAATTTAAACAATTTTATTAAACAACAGTGAACCTCGTATATTTAAGGCCCGGTAGTTTTCGCGAAAAGATTTTTGCCCCACTCTGTTTCAATGTATTACGTGCACACCAGCAGCTCAACTTCATGATTATTGGCAGAGAGAGTGTTTTTGTACAGAGTCATTATTCACTTGACTGTGCCAATCAGTACATTGATAACTGTGACACATCACGTCTGTGGTTTGCGGGTTTAACCTCCACACGCTGGAGTTACGGCATCCAATCACTGACCACAAAGCAGAGCTGCAGGTGCGCACGTAAAGCACTGAAACAAAGTGCTGCAAAAATCTTTTCGCGAAAACTACCGGGCCCTACTTATAGGGCTAACCTACACATAGGAATAATAGCGCAGCATAAAAAAATACTATACCTGATAAATACTTGAGAATAGTGGGCTTGTAGAATATGTACCCAAACGAAGTACTTAACTTTCAGATAAATGTCTATTAAATAACTAAACAAAATAGTAAAGATTTAAAACACGGTTATTGTAACGAACAAGAAATAGAAGACTACATCAGAACCTAGAAGTTATGTGTGTTAGATATTCACTAAATATATAATGTCCATTATCCTCTTGAACTATAACCAGTGGAGGATTTAGAAACATATTGTTTGGGAAGGGCGGGGGGCACATTTAATACACTTGGATAATCATAGAGCAAAACTCCAGTTTCCTTGAGGCAACTGGACATACTTTGGCTACATAACGTTGAACACGGTTGGGGGGGGGGGGGGCGCTTCTGTCTGGTAGCCCCCCCCCCACCTTAAATCCGCCACTGACTATAACTAGGGTATAATACTGTAATTAAATAAAAAAGTATGAATTATATTGTGCTAACATTTTAGTTAACTTTTTTTCATTTGCGTGCATAGGTTACTATTTATTTTCCATATCATACTGTATAAAATAATTTTGATAACCTCTATTCATGTAACACTGAAAATCCAGAAAATGTATATGCAATTTTATATTGAAACCACGGTCGTAGAAGAACAGGTCTGGACACTCGCCTATCTAACAATGTATTTTGCTTGACCCCTTTGTTTGGCTGTAGTTCGTCAAGTTACCGAGATTGTCGTACTTTTTGGCGCTGTTTTCCGGGCGGTCGGACACAAACTCCGTCCACTTTTTTCCATTCTTAAATTTATAAAGTAAATAAAGATTGCTGGAGCCTTTTCTTAAATTTGTGAGCGAAGAAAGTATTTCATAAATTAGCGGAAAGGAAGTGGGCGGAGTTTAGTCCGACCGCCGTAACATCAGCGCCAATAAAACACAATATTCTCGGTAACTTGGTGAACTACAGCCAAACAACAAGGGGGTCAAATATCCAGGCGAGTGTCCAGACCTGTTCTTCTACGACCGTGATTGGAACACATTTTCAGCCATAAAATTTAGTTTTTAAGTGTAGAAATATGTAGCGAATGAAGTAGGGGTCAACTATGCAAAACTGTCGGCATTTTTATTATGTTTTTCCTAATAAAGACATGTTTTTATCATGTAACAAACGGTCAGTGTTTATTTATATTTTTAATTTCTTTTAAAGAATGTATTGGTAGAGACATTCAAAATTCGTGTTATTTTCTAACAGCTGACTAGACTCCAAGTGACTATAGGCTCGTTCGACGTCTCCCGCTGGCCGATATTGTCGTGACTTGCCGCGGAGAATGCTTACACGGTAGAGAGGCCAATCTCTGTAAAGACGTAACACACGTAAATGACAACACAAGAAAATTCGTGGCCAACTGAATTTCAGTTTATGCTCTGTTATGTACAGGAAAGTGAAGTTTAGTCTGCTACCAAATAATAACGCGAATTTTGCATGTCCCTATGTATTGGTATTGTACCCCAACCTAACTTACCTTTCTTTTCAGTGGTTGTGGTATTACCTTCTGCTACAACAGTCGGTCAGCGTAATTTTTGGCACACTGAAAACGGAAAACTGCAAGCCGACGTACATAGTTCATCCTCCACCACCAACTACGTCACCCAGTGGCGTATCGTGGTAGTGTTCCAAGGCGTGCGGTGCTAAGCAGTGGCTAGACATAACTCTGAGGTTGTCTGTGGACCCATTAGACTGGTAGAGGTGCGTAGAGTTTCGAGCCTGTAGCGTGCGAGAAGCAAGGAACGTATTGTTCAGTAATACAACTCAGTCTACACAACACACATTTATTGGATACGTCAGGTAGGCACATTGAGTCCACGTGATCAAAGTGTATAGTCGGAGCTTATATGACATGCCTTGGAACACGCCCACGATACGTCGCTGACGTCACCTCTAAAATATTTTAATGTATGCTAAATTAAAAAATGTATTGCATTTCGTTTCCTGATAATAAATACATTATGAACACCTTCCATTAAACGATTTTCAATATTTCAGCCGCTGTTTTTAACGTACGGGAGAACTGTTTGTACAATATCAATCCCAACCCAACCTTCCTCCACACGTATCACAGACGTGTTTAACGCACTTTTGAAATAAATATCTCACCTTATTGCTTTTTTATTTGCTTACATTGTTGCATGGTAATAATGCTAGTATTCCTAGTGATTTTTTTAAGCAGTTCGTTTCTAAAAATTTCAATTTACCGCGCGGCGCCTATACTAATAATACTTATATTCTCTCTTTCCTTGCTGCGCGACACATAGTAGAGTCTTTTCGGTTGGGCGCCACACTCCACTGTCAACACCCCCTGCTCCGAATAAACACAGGAACTGCACGAAGCGTAAGGAAAAAGGGAGAGAAGCCTCATCTACCTCCCCTCACCCAACCTTTCCCCCATTGGAAGAGGATTCATTTGACACGTATGTTCAACAAGGCACTACGCCTCACTGCCCGGGAGACGCCTCACAGGGCAGGATATTCGAAAATAAATTTAACTAACTTGAGCTCTTAAGGGTGTTCAAGTGTAATAAAATCATAATTTTATATATTTATGAAATAGTGTTAGTCTTATAGGCGATACTTGTGAGTACAGTTTCCTCTTACAGAACAATTTTAGCTCCTATAGATTTCTCATAACGGTGCGACAAAATCAAAATTTGCTTCTTCTGCTGCCATGCAAATAGTGAAAACCAACTGACTTACATAAACAAAATAATTCACTGTGGTATTACATCCCATGAACTATGCAATAAAGTATTTAAAATACCGTAACGTAATATTTTGGAATTTTTAAAATATCGCAAATGTACAGAGAATAAGTTGAAAATTCAGCAATTTTTAAGTACGAAAATAGTTCACGGGAGTTTTTAAAAATGTTTTATTACGTAGCCCGTGATATGTTATTTCACTGAGATTTATTTCACTAACGTAAGTCAATTGGTTTTCACTATTTGCGTGGCAGCAGAACATGCCAATTTTTACTTTAACGTACCATAATTAGAGGCCCGGATATTTCGTGGGTTCAACGCCCGGCAGGCTAGACTCCACAGTCCTGTGTGCACTGTCCTCAGCTATATTTGTTCATTGGCTGCTGCTCCAGTGAGTGAGCATTTGAACATTTGACGATGTAGCGCAGGAGTCCGTGAGCGTTTTTACGCATGTCCGCCATTGGTTCGGAGTCCGCAAGGTCACGTTTAATAAACAATGACCCAATCGA
>PNEQ01131188.1:0-17803 GCA_003012365.1 Medauroidea extradentata
TAAGTTTATTGTTAGGGATAGTTTGGTCAGCTTCTCCAAGTGAACGTAAGTAGAGTCACATTCACCGCTTGTATTGCTTGCTTTTAGAGATATTAAACTTGCATATTCAAACTTTATTCTTTTATTCGCAAATTAGATAAAACTTTAGTTATTTTTATGTAGTTACCTCGGCCAGGTGCTACATATGGTGGCAGCGTTTAAGCCCAGAAGTTGAACTTCAGTTGTGCTGGCCATGACAAACACGGCCTTTAAGACAACGCAAAGATATCGTACAGAGAGTTCATCCTACAGTTGCATTTGCAAAAAGATAGAAACTGTAGCAAAGCAACGTGAGGTTCAAGTGAGATTACCTCGTATTGTGAAGAGGCAAGTTCACAGATCCAATATTCAAGAGTATAAACCAGAAGAATACTATAGAAAAATGTCTTCATCCCATTTCTCGACAACCTGATTAGTGAATTGTCAAAAAGTTTTACCTCAGTACATACAGACTATTCAGCCCTGTTCCAAAATTTTCAGTACGAACTCAGGAATACAAACTGATCAGTGTTGCGACGAAATACTGTGAGAACCCAGTGAAATAAAACTCTAGAATGAAGTGGTTATGTAGCGTGAGCAATCCAAAGCAAAAACAGGAAAAGTTGTCAGTGCGTTTGACACATACTGCAATCCATGTACAAGATTTTACCCAAACATAAAACAGCTTCTTCACCTACATTGTGTTTTACCAGTGACATCCTACTCTGAAGAAAGCAGTTACTCTTCTATGAAAATTATCAAGTCATACCTTAGGACAACAATGCACGAAGACCACTGAGTGGCCTTGCTCTTATGAACATTCATAAACATAACATTAAACTCAAAGTTTCAGCTGTAATAGATATGTTAGCCTGATTACAACCAAGGCAGCTGGAATTGTTGTACTGTGACAAATAATTTTTTATCTGATGCAAAACAAAATATTTTAAATGATCTGTAACAATTTTCATGTTTTGTGAATGCAGTTAAATATATTTAGTTGCGCAGTGTTATTATTTAGCCTACTTGTCTGTATTTGTTCAGTTTCATCTAAATTTCATAATGACAGGCAAGGCCAGTATTAATACGCTATTGAGAAATTTTGTGAGTGTTCCTACGTTAACACTTAACTTGTCTGTTTTCCCAACTGTGTCTGATGTAATTTTTTTTATTGTGAGGAGTAACTAGTGTTTTTTATTTTTTGTGCCAAACAGAATCAAATAACATAAAATCGTCTAATTATTCTGTAACTGTCAAGCTATTTGACGTGTTTTTATACACAACTTTATTCAGTCTGTGTTAAACTTTAAGTTGCAAAAGTTTTTTTTCACATTTGATGTAGCTGGCATTATTGTAGGCCAGAGCACTTATATATTTGGCTCAAACAATAATATTCTCCAAATATCGCTCTTGCGTTAACATTTTACTTGTCTGCTTGTCAACTGATCTGAGGTGATTCATTATTGTATTTTAAAGTGTTCTTTTAAATAAATTTATTGAAATTTTGATAACAGCCAAACTTTGTCTAATCCCATTCAAGGTAGCTGGAAATGTTTTCTTATGACGACGAAAGCTCATATAATGTGCTATACTCGTATGTATGTGATTTTAAATGTCCAATAATATACAACTACACATTTAAGACATTGAGTATTCTGTAGTGCAGACCCCACCCCCTTCCCCCAACAAAAAACATTATTCTAAATCCACCACTGGCTTTAGTTAAAAGGCAGCCTAACTTACCTAAGCATCCCTTCCCATTCACCACCCTGTACATCTTGACCAGCCTTTCCACACTTATCCTTTTCCTTCAATGAGTTCCATCCCAGTTCCTTCAACGTCACCAATAGCTGAAAGTTCCCTTCGTCCTCACCAGCCTGCCCTGCCTGTCCCATTTATCATCCACCCACTTCACCTCCCTCCTTTTTACCTTCTCCAGCTCCCGCACCTCCAATACCAAGTACATGTCCCACTTTGCTGCTGTATAATCTGATAGTATTGACTATATCATAGTATTGGAGAGACTGGTGGTCCAGTATATACTGCAGGTTATGAGTGAGATGAACTGGTTGCAGGGTTATCAACATGGATATAGGAAGGGATATTCATGCGAGACACAGCTGTAGGGCTTACATAGGACTTGGTACATGTAGTTAATTAGAGGAAGTAGATGGCTGCCTGCTTCATTGCCTTCGAGATAGCATTCAATAAGGTACCACACAAGTTGTGTTGAGGAAAAGTTGATGAATTGCTGGTAGAAAAGTTGTAGTGAGATGGAATAGAGTATTCCTCAAGGGGCAGAGACAGAGGGTAGTACAAGTGGGTGATTCTGTATCACGAGAGAGAGAGAGAGAGAGAGAGAGAGAGAGAGAGAGAGAGAGAGAGAGAGAGAGAGAGAGATTACATCCAGGGTGCCGTGCCACAAGGAAGCAAACTTAAACCTTGTTACAAGAGCGAACAAACATAGGTCTGGAGGCAAGTAGAAAAATAAGGCAATTGTGTTTTATATGCAGAGGTGGGTGGAAGGAACAAGTTGCAGGATGATATTAATAAGACACAATTGTGGAGAAGAGAACAAAGTTAAAATAAAAGTGAGAAAGACAAAGATTGTCAAGTTTACAAGAAGAAGATTAAGAGTACGGACATATACAGATGGGAATGATACCTGTAACTAAGGCTGAGTATAGAGAGAGTATCAATGGCTGACAGTACGTAGTGCCGTGTTGGTTTGCTCATGCTTCAAGATGTTTTAAGCGGGTGTAAACTGAAGAATAATTTCAGAGGTGTGTATTTAATGCAGTAGAACTTATATTGTTATGTGATTTCACTGGTTCAAAAGTATAATTTCTTTGCCAGAAAATAAGTTTTTAAACGTTAGAGGCGAATGCAGTTCAGATGGTCGGCAGACAGGCCAAAATCCTACAACAGCCTGAGAGTGTAATGTAAGAACGGGTCATGACACTCCTTCAGTAGGAAATGTGATGAAAAACATTGTTGCCTTCCTCATGGGTGATAGTAGAAGAACTGAAAGTGACTCTGGATTTTGATTTAGAAGAAACCAGAAAACGAAAAGTGGAAATAAAGAAAACAACTGACGAACTGTAGAAAACAAAGAGAGATCTCGCATTGGCTACTGACGAATATGAACAGTACAAGCAACACTTAAGTTTGTGAATATGCGGTGCCAGAAGAAGGAAAAAAACCAGACAATCTAGTGATTTCATTACAAAAAATTAGGTCTGCCGCATATTACTAACAAATGTAGATCGCAGCCATCGCTTGGGAAAAAGAACAATGAAAAGCCACAACCCATTATAGTGAAGTTCGTATCTTATCACGCGAGAAACTTGGGTCTTCACTTGCAAACGGAAACTTGCAGGGTCAGACATCTTGATTCGTGAAGACTTGACCGCGGAAAGACTCAAAGTTCTGCAGGCCGCCATTTCCAAGTACAGGCTTAAAAACGTGTGGACACTGGATAGCCGCGTCATTGTGTAGGTTAACAACAGAAAAGTCACCGTTACTCGCATAGAAGACCTCTCCAAAGCACAGTGACCAACCATACTGCATAATTAGTTGACTGCCTAGTTTTATTAACATTTATTCCTCAGAATTTATATTTTGTTTATCATTTTCCTCCGCAAACAGTTCTTCACACTATAATTATATATAATCTCTACTGCAGATAATTCTGTATTTAGCTCTCACAATGTGCGAGTGTGCAATGTTTGTGTGTGAATGTGTCCTTTATCTTGTGTGATACATGTAATGTGGCCCTGTGTTACCATGTATTATGTGAATGTGCATCTCCTGCGTTTCATGCTGCTGAGGTGAGTTATTTATGTAGTTCTTGTTCTCATATCTTGGGTCCAAATGGCTAGTACAGTAAATGCCTTTCAAGATTTGAGCAGTCGCAGCAACCTCACAGAACTGATTACCACCCCTTCCTCACTCCCCCAAAACCGGTTGGCACCTCCTGTAACAGCAAACTGTGTTCTCAGAAAACAGCTACAATGCCACCCCCATGCTCCCCATGTAGTCCATGCAAATGCCCAGTCACTGGTTGGCAACATAGATAATTTTCGTACTACTTTCTCGCGACTAAATTTGCATGCTTTACTGGTATTTGAGTCGTGGCTTGTCCCACTCCTATCTAGCGCACTTGTCGCCATGCCTGGGTATACATTGTTTAGAAACGACAGCATATCTAAAAGAGGAAGTGGGTGGCTGTTTACATATGTAATGACATTGAAGCTACACTGTTAGCTAGTTCTGACAATACATGCTCCGGACGGCTTGAATAATTGTTTCTTAAAATAAAAACTATTTATAAAGTCATTATTTAGGAGTTATAAACCACCAAATGTTGACTTCCTGGGTAATCCTGAACATACCCTAACAATAACAGCACATCATAACTATAGGCGACTTCTATGCTAATCTTCTTAAGATAATAGCGAATGTAAATATTTAAAAGGCTTGATAGCATCATCTATACCTGCAACCTTTCCGATTTTTCCGAAAATTTTCTGAATAATAACTGCCCTTTACAATTTTCTGAAAATCTGTGAATTATTCTGATTTTTAGAAAAATCTGATTTTTTTTTTTTGATAAACTGATTCTACATTCATATATTTTGATGCATCAATGTATTGCGCCTTGGGCTTGTGACGATCAATAGTGTGTTTTGGTAACACAATTGTACAGTGAGTGGCATCGTTGCTTATTACAGTTAGTGACGAAAGTTTGTGGTGTGGTTTAGGTGCTGACTTTTTTTCAGTATGAATGCAGTACTGGATCTGGTTTACTATATAGCTATCAAATTATTATGTATTAAAATGGGCAAAGAGGTTTGTATCATATGAGTTTCCATCACCTCATTTAGGCCTTATTTCAGGTTATAAATTGCAAACTGTCTGTATTAGGTTTTCAAAAATGAGTAGGCCTACTGATACGAAAAAGCAATATTATTACCAGACATTTTGCGATACCTACAGTACAGAGTTTCAGGTTATTGTGAAGTCTGAAAAAGGGGAAAAGTTTGGCATTCGTAAGATATGCAGATACGACATTAACATGTAATATGGAGGCAAAAGTGACATCAGCGTGCATGTCAAAAGTGTGAAGCATGTATTTAATGTAAAATGCCAAGAATAACCAAAAACTTTCAAGATTTTTGTTAAACCTGGGAGTGCAGATCTAGATGTCACACAGTGTTTATTTACTACATTTTTGATAGAACACAACATTCCTCTAACAGCCACAGATCATGCAGGTTCACTTGTGAAAAAAATGTTCCCAGACTCAAAAATCTCAACGAAATATGGATGTGCGTGAACCAAAACTTCTGCAATTTTAAGGAAATGGCTTCGGATGCAAAATCCAGAGTAGTGCAGTGCTTGAAGAATGTGCCGTTTTCAGTTGCAACCGATGGTAGCAATGATACCAGTTCAAAGTTGTATCCTGTTGTTGTTCATTTTTATGACGACACACAGCAGAAAATTGTAAAAGTCGTTCTTTCCATTCCTGTTCTGGAAGGAGACTGTACCAGATGAAACATTGGCGATTTAGTTCCTTCCCAGTTAGAATGTAATGATACGCCAATCGAAAACAGCCTAGCATTTTGTTCGGCCAATGTGGCTGTTATGTTAGGGCATAAAAATGATTATGCAGCAGTGTTGAAAGAAAAGCACCCCGGGCTTATTGTGATTGGTTATGTTCGTCATTTAATGAACTTAGCTGCAGAAAAAGTCGCATCTTCTCTGCCAGTAAAAATTGATGAAATTCTTGTAGACATTTTTTATTATTTATAGAAGAGTTCAAAGAGAAAAGAAAGTTTACAGAAGTATCAAGGTCTGCATGATACAGAGGCGAAGAAAATTCTGAAATGCATCTGTTCAAGATGGCTTTCTCTTGGTAGAAGTTTATTGAGGGTTTTTGAGAAATGGGAACCATTACTTAATTTTTTAAGGCAGAGGTAGTAAATCAGAAACCATCTGTGAGCCTAACTTTTTACAAAATTCCAAAGCTACAACAGCCATCCTGTGCGAGCTCAAGTGGAGCCCATCTAGACCTAGATGCAGACACTGAAAATAAAAGAAAATCAAGTTCTGTTTCCTCTACTAGTAGAAAAAAGTTGCCGCAGTATCAGTAAAAAAAAAGACGTAGGCCTACCTGTTCTGAAGAATGCAAATCCATTCACGAATAGAGAAGAAAAACTATTCATGTTTCTTTCTTCAGGAATATACAAAGCATTTTTTGCATTTCTTCTAAGTATTGATCCATCATTTGAAAAATTGAATGTCGTTCTCCAGTCAGCATCACCACATACTCATAATTTAAGAGAACTGTTGCTTGATTTCTTAAGAGAATTGATTTCAAACTTCGTAAAACCAAAGTTGTGAAAAGTTGCTCATTACTTGAACTGAATTACCATAGTGCCCAGAGTCAGAAAGATGACATGGAATTAGTTATTGGAAGTAAGCATCAAGAATTGCATGAACACTTGATGAAAAAGAAAAGTGTACTTCTTTTTCAGCTGTTAGGAACTACTTTGTTGCAGCTTGTGACTACTTTGTTAATAAATTACCCATCCAAAATGAAGTGTTAAAAAATGCAGAAGTGGCAAGAATAAGTAATCTTGAAAATTCCAGCTTTTCTAATGTTCAATATTTTGTAGATTTGTTTCCTTTTATTTTTCCTGTACAACAAGGCTAATCAAGAGATGAAGTTATGGACAAAGTGGAAAAACAGTTCTCAGTTCTTCAGATTGATGATATTTCGGGCATAGTTACCACAGAAGAGAGAGAGAGAGAGAGAGAGAGAGAGTGAAGATGTTAAGTGGGCAAAGCTAGCCAAAACCTGTGGTGCTGATGGCATTTTGAAGTACGATGGAATTTGTAGAATAATTATGACAATACTTTTCATCCCACACAGCAACGCGGAGTGCGAGAGTATTTTTGGCTTGGTGAAAATGAACAGAACTCAGTTTAGATCCTTCATGTCCAGTAACACTTTAGAATCACTTTCTAGTTTGAAGACCATAAAATCAAATTTGTGCTACGAAAAAATTTTAGTGTGGAGTTCTTAAAGAGAGCAAAGAAGGCAACACTTGCTTCTTTGAAGCCACAGTGCTCCACCTCAGTTTAGAATTTTGTTTTTCTATTAATACTCAAACAAGACAAATTCCTAAAATTCACAATGTCCAACCAAATTTTATGTCAGTTTTTAGGCAGACTTCTTATTGGAAGCAGTGGTTTATTCATCTAATTGTGTTTTTGTGTAAAATATTTTGCTGAACTTCTAGTATCACAGGTAACCGGTAACTAAACATACTTATACATATTTTATGCATGGCTTGTTGGGTAATTTGTATAATTTTTATGTATTTTAGTACTGGAAATATGCATGGTACAAGTAATTTGTTTATTAAATTTACGTAAAATTTGCTGCGTGAGTTTTGTGCAAAATTGTAACATTTTGTAAATGTCTTCCTAATTTTTATATTAAAAAGTTGGCAGGTATGAACATACAATCTAGGCATCCTGCCATTAGATGCTACACATCACTCGAAAGCAGCTGACACATAGCTACATCAAATGATTACTTCTAGGAGTGACAAAATACTAAACCATGGGCACGTGGTCTCATTCGGTTTGTCTCATAATGATGTAATTATCCTGTCATATTCATTACACACTCCAAAGTTTGTTCCTAAAACTATATAAATACAGAAATTTAAAGCCAATAAATGCCAATGAGTTGCTAGCTGGAGCAACATTGCTCCCCTGGAAGAATGTTGAAGTGGCTGACACTGTAGATCAGAAAGAAGCAGCCTTAAACAAAATTTTATTAAACGTTTATGACAATGTAGTACCTAATATTACCAAGTGAGTTACTAGTCCGGCAATCCTCTGGCTACAGATCCACTCGTGACTGTGATGGCCAAGAGCAACAATCTTATAAGCACTTTTTAAGAGTAAAACAAGCTGGCCTACCAGATAGCAACTTTTATTTTAACATACATAAAACTTTCACAATGCACACAGAACATCAGGAAAGCAAAACTCATTTACTACAAGTCACTACAACAGTCGCATACTCAAGTTTGCAAATTTTGGTCAAATATCCGCAAGCCATTAGTATCTACTGTCAAAAACAAATAATGTTTCTACACTTTTCTCCCCTGATGAGATGAATGATTATTTTACCACTTTCCAGCTAATACTGATACTGCATGCAATAACACAAATTCTAAACCTTAGTGATTGAAAACTTTATAGGCCCCTACTACAATTCCTTAATTTTCTTTCGGCACGTCCCCTGCAATGAAGTGCATAAATCATTCAGACAAATAAAACTAAAGCTCAAGGCATTGAAAGTTTTTCTGTCCAACTAATTTCATGTATACTACCTGCAGTTCTGTCAATGCTCACGAATGTGATTAGTTTTTCACTGCAAGCGGGATTTTTTCCAGAATTCTGGATGAAAGCACAAGTGTTACTCAACGCAAAAGTCTCGCATCCAATATCCAAAAAAGACTATCAACCTATTAGTGTTCTACCATTGTTTTCAAAGGTAATCAAACATACTAGTAGGCCTACACTGTTAAATATTTGTGAACATTAATAAATTTAACATGTTAGACACATACCAATCAGGTTTTTGTCCTCAACATGGTACTAGCGCTGCTTTAATCTCTGTAACTGGTAATATACGTCATGCAATGAAGGACCGAAAATTAATGCTTTTGTGCCTAGTAGATTTTAGCAAAGCCTTTAATTTTGTCAGTCATGATATCTTGCTTACAAAGTTTAACCATATTTTAAATTTCTCATCTGATGTATATAAATGGTACAAATTGTATGTAAATGATCAAAGCCAATGTGTCATATTAAACGTCCAGCAATCTCAGTAGCATCCAATAAATGCTGGCGTCTGCAAAGATTGGTTCTTGGCCCTCTCCTATTCTCTCTGTTTATAAATGACTAGCAGTGCGCCCGCGGGTTTGCTCATGTGTTACTCATAGCAGTTGACATTTGCTTTAATAGAAAAAACTCTTTGTACACCCAATAGGTAGGTATTCAGTCATCAAGTGACAGAACGACCAAGCTGCTAGTTCAACTAACTCTGCAGTAGGATATGTAGCAATAGCTGTCCACGCGACTACGCTTGGGTCTTGTTTATAGTAACAGCAAAGTTGACGTTGTGAGGTAATTACAGACTCTTATATGTGAGTAATTGAATGAAACAAGCAGGTTATGTAGTATTAAGACTTATTTCCCTCAAGCACAACCACTGGTGACGGTGCCCGCAGTAACATACTTGTTATTTCAAAACCTTAACACGAAGTTACGTGCCATTAGGCAGTTTTAGCAGGATAATGTTTCTAAGAAATATAAAAGTATTTGGTGCCCCAACCTTGAGGTTAGTGAGATGGTATATGTGAGCTGATGCTGTCGAGGAACTTGAGCGGGAAGTGGAATGCATAATACATTTTTACTACTACTGAACGACTTCATACAAATTGCACTAATTTCACCTGTCTTGCAGTTTTTGAGAGTCATAATTGCACATTTGCACAGCCTGTAACGGAATTTGAGCCAAAAACCTCAACAATAGACCGGCGCTTAAAACAGTTGTAGCACATAATGTCTAAATTATTCCTGAAAACTAATTTTAAAAATAAAATGTTGATTTGCCTAATTTCATAAAGGTTGTACAACACGCCTAATAGAACTCAAGAACAAAACTCCTGCATAATTTATTTTTCGTTGGTCGTTATGCTATTTAGATTGTCTACCTTGAAAGTTTACAAACTAAATTTTCTTCTTAATAATTAAGCTATATTATATTACAAAATAAAAAACTTTCATAACTTTTTTTAGGAACTTAAGTAAACATCATTCTGATGCGAACAACACCTCAATATCTCTACTGGTTAGATGAATATCATCGGCTGATTGAAAACCAATTTTAAGCCTTTTCATAGGTGTCGATTTTCGAAAAATCTTACATTTCAAGTCTTAAATACTTGTACAACTATCCAAGTGAAGTGAAAATCACGACAATAGCCCTTTCAGTTGATGCAAAATCATTCATTACAAAAAACATATAAACCTACATTGGTTGTACCCCTGGCTCAAACTGATTTCAATTCCTTTGTGTAGTTGTCATATGTTGTTTTCCTGAAGGAAATGTCAATTAAGGGTTTCAATTTGTGAAATCATGTGTACTCAGAGAAGTAGTGGGCTACAAAGAGGTATGAGATGGCAATCTGGTGGTGATTATAGCGTAGGGGAACTATCGTAATAAGATATGTTGGGGTGCTGTGAAGACCAGTAACATGTTAGTAATATTTACTTAAAATAAAGGGTAATACATCTCAAATGATATTGGTAGATGGCCACAGGCACATATTTCAACCCTACCTCATTTGTATAAGGAAGCATAGTTTGCTTTATATACTCAAGTTCAGCAGCCTTGAGAACTTTTGAGTTAAGTTTATAAAAGTGTGGGCATATGAATGTTCAACAGAGAGATAGCCCAATATATGCATCCTTGGTAACTTGGAGATTGTTCAAGTAAAAAATTTGTTGCTATCATTATGTTGAGCCTTTGTGACAATGTTTCGGACTTCTAGTGTTGTAATTTGATAAGCACCAAATTGTGCGAAATTTTGTAAACTTATTTTTTACAGGCATGTGGAGTTTCTATAGGCGTACATTTTTTTTACTAAATTTTTTTCTCTCTGGGTAATTTTCTGGTTTTTGGGTAGTTTTGGTGATAAATGCTTTTTGGTAAAAGCTTTATAAACTAGACTGGCTGGTGACAGGAGTTTTGGTTGAACATGAAGGAATTTAGACTATTTTAGCATGCTGCGCTGAGATTCGCTGTTGGTCGAGTTTGGAATGTTATAATGCTAGCAGTGTACATGAGCCATTTTGTGACCTGATTCTGTGTAATTTTTATATAATTATATTTGGGTGAACACTCATTGAAGCCAGCTATATTAATGGCTAATCTAAACTATGTCTGTTCAGGCAGCAATGTGAAACTGCCTAATTTATTGTCATTCTAAAAAGAATTTATTATGTGATGCTGTTTGGAAAGCGCCCAAGTTCCGGTGCATGGATATGAAGTTTGAATTCCTGGCTGGATAAACGCAGCCCTTGGTACGGCATACTTTAAGGGAGGGCTTTATGCGAAGCTGAGGTGGCTGGAGAGCGCTAAAAAACTAGACAAAGTAAGGGGATTATCAGTGTGCGCTATAAAACTATCTAGTTTTCTTTCTGTTGGTTAAGTTTCTCTGTTTTTATCGGGACGGACGACCACAATTCGACGAGACGGGATGTTCAATTTTACTTTCAAACGCAATCCTCATCAACTCCTTTACTTGTAGGCAGAGCTTCAAGTTTCTGTGGGCCGCACCCCGGGACTGTCTATCCTGCCAAAGATTTAAATGAAACGGGAAAGCAGAAACAGTGTTGTTGCTGCTGGTACATGAGTTGTTATTAACTGTAGTGGCGGTAGTCTCAGGTGAAATCCTTTGTATTTTCTGTGCAAGTTAAACAAATAAGCAAAAAAAAAAAGGAATTTAGTAGAAAAAATCTTTGAGCGTTTTTTATTGTTCTGGTCAACCATCTTTGAGTAGAGTATTCACTGAGCTATCCGAGGCAACTGTCCCCATAAGTCAACAGTTAAGACACCCGTTACATTTCTGGTGCCCAAACAGGGACTTCGAGAAAAAAGCAGTATGGAAAAAAGGAACCCTGGAGAAGAGGAAACCAACGGGCACTAACGTGTCGAACTAGATGCCCACACCACGACGCAAGAAGAGTAGGTAACTGCACAACACGACACCGGGACTGGCAGTTGCCGAGCACGTGGCACGTGCCGGACCAGGACTGGACCAATAGAGGTACTAAAACAACGAACTCAAATAAAAGGTCAATGACAGCGGGCGAGAGATTAACCACGGAAACATTTATTTGCTATTCCCAACTATTTTTAAAGTGTGGTCAAGTTGTTGTGGAATGATTGTTTTTTTTCTCTGCTGTGTTGTCTTCATAAAGCTATTTAATTTGTTTTTTTTTTCTGTGAGACTCAAGAGTATTAGTCATTTGTTCAACAGCTGACACATTAACTGGCAATTCAAAGGTATTGCGCTCGGTAAGTCTTGCAATAGAAAGAGTTAACGGTAAAGGTAAAATACGGGAGTCAGGAAGTAAATAACCTCATTGTTAAGAATTGACGATCGTGGGGTAACAAAATTGCTTTAAACAAGTGGCGTAACCTGTTGTAATAACTTTTAAGTATTATGTGAAAAGTTGTTTGTACCTTATGACCACGTGTTTGAACAGCCGAGCTGTGTACGAAAGATGCGTATCATATTTTATTTCAAAGAAGTGTGTTTAACCATAATTTAAAACCATTAGTTTGTGCTGTCATGGTGCCCATGGACACGCAATTTACTTATTTCACAAGTGATAACAGCAGTGCTGATAGTAACGCGTGGGTGAACACCATGGGTGTTGGTGAAATAACCTTGAATCCGGCTATCAGCAGCCATAACTTACTTGATGATGTAAGTATTGTGATGGTTGAAGGAGAGGGAGATAGGAACATGCTGAATGTACAAGGGGATAAGAAGGGTGACGTGACATCTCAGTACATGGAAGAAGCGAACGCTGCATTTGCCACTATGTTGCAAGGCATGTTGACTGAACAGACATGTAGAATCACACACACGCTGGGAGAGTTCCGTGCAGAAATCAGGGGGGACGTGAAGAGTTTGATAGCGTAATAAAGTGCCTTTTAAAGCAAATACGTGGATAGGTTAGTTCCCGTGGAGCAGAGCGTGGACATGCTAGTGTTGAGGCAGGCAGTGGTGACAGGGAAAGTTGAAAAGTAAGAGAAAGGTGTAATATTGTAGGTTTTGCATGTTTTGTGGGAGTACAAGATAAATGTACTTGTTTATTTTTTACTACATTTTTTTTCCACGTATTTATATTTCTGATTATAATTTCATTTCATATATACATAATTTTAACGAGATCTGGAACATTTGTTCAACTCCAGGAACAAATAAAATTAATTATTCAGGTTTTTATACATGTGGGTGTGTGTTGTGTTACTTTGGGAACTCTAGGAAGAAGCATACTTTTTTTATGGGCGCGATAGTTTAGCTTTATCCAGTTATGGCTGGTTGACTGGGTAGCAACAAGCCAAGGTCTCTGGAAGTATTGCGCAACTAGGTTTGCAAGATGCCCAACAGCGAAGAGGCGTGTTATTCATTTGGTCTCTAGAGGATGGTGGATGTATTGAGTGGCCAATGGGAGCGCAGTAGTGAAGGTCAGGCAGGCGAGAGTGACGCTAGTAACAACGCGCTTGGTTTTGGTAGAGTTGTTCCTCAACCCTCTGGAAGGGATGTCCGGATTCTGATAGGGTGTACCCCCGGTCCGTGTATTTGAAAATCATGAAGAAATCAGTGTATAACTTAAAATAATTAAGAAATAGTGTAGGGCAGGAACTCAAGTATGTAGAGAACTTAATTAGAGTGGCAACTTAACATGCACAGGTAACGCCCGCAGTCATTTTCTTTCAAATGAATTTTGGACTTCTTTGAACTCTACAAAATTGTTTTTTTCCGCCTGTGTATGTGGCCATTAGGGTGTCTGGGCGTGGTTTTCAACATCCAGTATTCTTCTTTTGTTTATTAAGATGTGGGAACTTTATGATCCTAATTTGGACTTCATCGGTGCCAAATTGATTCTCTTCAGTTGGTTTCAAGGTGTTTTTTCAGCCTATTCTTTAAACTCCAAGCAATTGATTTGTGTACTGCAATGCTGTGAAGGAATTGTGAAACTTTGTTTGAAACTTTCTAAAAATAAATCAAGAACATGAGTCAAAACTATTTTAATTTCTTTCATAGTAATGCCTAGTTTTGGTTGAAACAGTAACCTTGTTGTATAACATCCAAATTCACCTTACCTAAATTTTAATTGCACAACCTAAGTTTTATCACAAGAAAATTGGTAAAAGTACATGTACGAGTTTGGACTGCGACAACGGGCGGCACGAGTGCAGCTGCAACAGGCGAAGGAGGAGATAAATGCTGTGTGGGAAGCTGAAGTAAATAATATGCAGGTGGGGTTAGGAAAGATCGATCAAAGATTAATAAGCCTGGAGGAGGCATGAAAGAGTGGGGGGTGCGAAGCGAGTGACAGTGGCTGCAGGAGTTTGAGGTTTGCACTTCCGTATAATGAGCGGTATATTGCCAAGTTTTCCGGGCAGGAAAACCGTCACCCGAAAAAACATCTCAACAACCTAAATTATTTCTTCTCTATCCATGGATGCGTAGGTGGCGAGAAGCTGATTGCAGCACAGAGGTAATAACAGGGGCGAGCAGGAACTGGCAGTGTTTAAGTGAAAACAGAATAAAAACATATGCGGACTTCGAGCGGGAATTTTCAGCAGAATACTGGGACAGGCGTATTCAGGGCAGATTTATATCAAGGCGGTGTGTGGCAGGCCAGCTGGAGGCGCACCTGAGTATTGTTGTCGAGCCAGCGAAATAATACGACACTTCCCTAAGCGAAGAGAAGATTATAACTATGGTCTACTCGCAAACTCCGATAAGAGTACAGGAGGTAGAAGGCAGTCGATAATACTAGAGGAAGTGAAGCAGGCAGGAAAAAAAAAACCTTTGCTTGCTGTATGAAGGGATTTTCCGACTGGTAAGGGAAGTGGGGAAGAATATATGGGAACTACGGCACCTCACCAACAGTGGGGGTATCCGAAGGATTTATAACCAACATTTATTGAAGCCTTATGCTGGAGGGAGGGTTTGAGTGATGACAATTAGTGGAAGATGTTTGTTTTAGGGTAATTTGTGATTTATTAAAGGGTATTTTTGTTGTAATTTTGATTTTAAGTCTGGTGTGGGAAGCCATGATGATACAAAAGTAATATGGATAAAGAGTAAAGTCAGAACCCTCTTAATGGTAGTTGTTTACATGAAGTTAGCAAATAAAATGTATGATTATTGTTGCAGAGTAATAATGTAGCTAGTTTAATTGGACTTTGAGTAGTAGTTTGTAAATTAGTATGGCAATTTACACTGTAATTACTTGCTTTTGTTATTGATTTAAAGTGGTGGTGGAGAAATTCTGAGACACAGCTCGGCAGTTCAGCAGTGTGTGTAGGTTAAGGCCAACCAAACCTAATATTTTTTTGCTGAACTTAATTAAATTAGTTAAACCCAGCAAATTCTGGTCAAAATACTCAAAATTGCAGTTTAACTAGGGGGTTGTAAGTTGGTTGTGCTCCTGACCCACACTGATTTCCGTTCCTTTATGTAGTTGACATATGCTGTTTTCCTGTCGGAAATGTCAATTAAGGGTTTCAATTTGTGAAACCATGTGTATTCAGAAAAGTAGTGGGCTACAAAGAGGGATGAGATGGCAATCTGGTGGTATTTGACTGATTATGGCCTAGGGGAACTATCATAAGATATGTTGGGGTGCAGTGAAAACTAGTAATATCTTAGTAATATTTACTTAAAATAAGGGATAATACATCTCAAATGATATCTTGTGGATGGCCACAGGCACATATTTCAACCCTGCCTAACAACATTTGTATTAGCAAGCATAGTTAGCTTTATATACTCAAGTTCAGCACCCTTGAGAACTTTTTAGTTAAGTTTATAAAAGCGTGGACATATAAATGTTCAACTGAGAGTTAGCTCAATGTATGCATTCTTGGTAACTTGGAGATTATTCAAGTAAAAAATTTGTTGTTAATCAGTATGCTGAGCCTTTGTGACAATGTTTCAGACTTCTAATGTTGTAATTTGATAAGATCCTAATAGTGTGAAATTTTGTAAACTAATATTTTTTACAGGCATGTGGGGTTTCTATAGATGTAAAAATTAATTTCTTAAATTTTTTCACTCTTGGTACTTTGTGACCTGATTCTGTGTAACCTTTATCTTAATATATAAAATGAAGCATCCTGACACACTCACTCACTCACTCATCAACGCACAGCCCAAACCGCTGGACCTAGAACCATGAAATTTTGAGGGAAGCTTCCACTTGCCCCGTAGGCACCCACTAACAAAGGATTTTTCGAAATTCGGTAATTAAGGGGGAGAAAAGAGGTGAAATGTGTTTTAAAAGAATCCCTGATATCTCATTAACTGGGAATGCTATCATAAATTTTTTAACTTCATAATATTGCCCAAAGAAATGTATATTAGCAAAATTTTTGATTTTGTGAAATTCAAAAATTAAGGGGGTGAAAAGCAGTAAAATGTGTTTTACAATAATCCGTGATTTGTCCTAAACCACTTCAGATAGTGAGATGATTTTTTTTAATGATGCTTAAGTAAATATCTAAAACGTATTTTTACAATTTTTCGAAATTCATCCTTGAAAGCTCTTAAAAAAATAACATGTGTTTTTTTAGTTAATCCCACTTATTGTACATACCATATAAGAATTCCATTATTTGACAGATCATAAAAAAGTAGGGCAATGTAAACAAAACATTATGTAACCTTCCACCACCATGTGCTTTCCAGCTGACAATCAAAACATGTCAGTAGTAAAGGTATATTATGATTGCAATAACATTTAAAGTGTGTTGTGATTTTCTTGAGATTATTTTTTAGATCTTAGACAAATAATTTATTTTCAATACTAGTTGCACATTAATCTTATTAGGGTTAGGTGGGCAACGTTAATGGAATTATTTCATATTGGAGCAATGGATAGCCTACTCTACAGATTTTAAGTTAATACAATTATTTAAAATTTAACTTTTCTTGTATATTTTTCTAGGTATGATCAAAACTGTAACATTTAATGGCGTTAACAAAAATAAACAAACATCTACGGACAACTTATGTTTTCTACTTGACGTCTAAAAAGATTAGATAGTAATAATATCTTATTTGGTTACTGTTAACTGAAGTTGCAAGAGCTTATTACAGTGCAAGCAAACATATTTAAACATTAATAATAATTAAAACAGGCTAATTCATGCAAGAATTATTACAATAACTTTTCGTGTTGCCTTTAATTTGGTTCTGTACTATCAGATCATAAAGCCGTATAGTTTAAGTTTCCAGTTGTAGACTATTAAACAAACTTACCTTTTGTGGTAGGCCTACCTTTGAAATATCAGTGTTAGCCTATTATAGTCATGTGACTATTGTAGGCTATATAGCAAAAATTTGTGCTCTCACAACCTAAACGGAAATAATAGGCTAAATCAATAAAAAGCGTAAGTAATAAACAAACATGGGTAGGCCTAATTGCCCAGATCAGGTTGAAATATTTTGTTGATTAATTAACACATGTCATCAAACCAATACACTTTAATGACAGGTAAATATATAAACGTACGTCTTCTGGCCGTTTCTTTTGGTAATATGTAGGCCTAAATTTTTGCAGCTGACAAGCACAAAATCTCACGTGGACTTTATATTAACCACTTACTTGCTTAAAACAAAAAAACACAGACATTTTCTTACAAAAAGAATTTATTGAGACGGCGCCTTGAAAAAGCATGTTTAAATAGAAGACTACAACAAGAACCGTAGGTGTTTACCCACAAATTCTGTTAAAATAAAAGTTAGGTAATATTTTTAAAATTTTATGTAGCACTTTTGTCTGGACGGATTACGTACTTCTTATTTAGCGAATGTTTTTGTAGACATGCCAGCTGAAGTTCCTGTCTTCCGAATCACGTCTTAATATCCCGTTGTCGTTAGCG
>PNEQ01131189.1:0-12173 GCA_003012365.1 Medauroidea extradentata
TCTCCGCTGCTGATAATGTCTTGGACACAAAACCCACTGGTCGCTCATTCCCTTCTGTGTCCACCTGAGACAACACTGCTCCCACTCCTGTAGGTGAGGCATCACAAGTTAACACTAAGGTTTTTTCGGGGTCGTAATGAACCAGCATACTTGAGTGCAACAGCCAGCCCTTGCTCTCTTGGAACAGTCTTCTCCTCTCTGGTGTCCACTCCCACGGCACATTCTGCTTTAAGAGCTCATAGAAAGCTCCAAGTCGGCTGGACAACTGTGGTAAGAACCGGCTATAATAATTCAACAGGCCACAGTATGCTCGAAGTTCGCTTCTGTTAGTCGGCTCAGGTGCATCTTTGATTGCCGATAATAGCTTATCCGTCGGTTTCATGCCTGCTCGACTAAGAACGCGCCCTAGATATGTGACCTCTGTTTCCAAAAACTTACACTTCGGCACATTGATCCTCACCCCGTACTTCTGGAACTGTCCCAATACCCACTCTAATCTCTCTAGTGCTATCTCAAATGTTGGTCCAGAGACCAAAACGTCATCCAAATACGTCACCACTCCATCCATTCCGCCTACAATCTGCTCAATCACTGATTGAAATATTGCTGGAGCCGAGGATAGTCCGAACTGTAATCTCTTATACCTATACAACCCCTTGTGGGTGTTGATTATCAACAAGGGTTGAGATTCCCCTGCGACTTCTAACTGCTGGTAAGCAGTAGACAGGTCAATTACTGAAAATATTGCCTGCCCCGCCAAGGAAGCAAATATGTCTTCTGGTTTGGGAAGTGGGTAATACTCCTTGTCTAATACTGAATTTAAAGTTACCTTAAAGTCCCCACACAGCCTCACTTCCCCATTACCATTTCGTATGCACACCAGCGGTGTGGCCCAATCACTTTTCATTACCGGATATATGACACCTTGCCTTTTCAGTCTCTCCAATTCCGCTTCCACCTGGGACCTAATAGAAAAAGGGACTGACCTGGCTTTGCAGAACTTTGGCGTCGCTCCCGACTTCAAATGGAGTGATGCTGTATGACCTTTAATGGTGCCTACTCCTTTCCCGAACACTTCCGCACATTTATGCGTCAGCTGGTTGACTACTCTGTCTCTGTTGCAGTTGTTCACATTTATCTTCCAGATGGAACGCCAGTCCAACTTCAACTGCTCCAACCAATTCCGTCCAATTAACGCTGGCATATCACTCCCTACTTGTTTGATAACCAACAATGGTAGCCGCCTTACTTGTTGATTGTAAGCCACTTCTACAAACAACTGACCAAGTACCGGCAATGTTTGACCACCATACGCGTTCAACTGAATTGTAGCCGGAGCATACTTAAGATGTCCCAGGTACTGTAAATACAAATTTTCTGGTATCACGCTCACAGCAGCACCTGTGTCCAACTCCATTATGAATGGTTGACCCTCAATTTTAAGCTCAACTTGGTAACCTTTAGTGCTTGTACAAGTTTTCATATTGAACATGGAATATAGTGGGTACTCACCACCTGTCATTTCCGTTCCATCGTCCTCGACTGCATACTTCACGTTTTCTCTGGACGTTATGCCTACCTGATGTACCTGTTGTGAGTTCGAGTTCGACTTCGGCGGCATTTTGTTTCTGCTCTTACACTGTTTCACCAAGTCACCCACTCGCTCACACTTATAACATGTAGCTCCTTTATACGGGCACCCATTCGCAACATGTCTGTTCCTCCCGCAACGAAAACACTTACTCTGTTGATCCTTTCCCATTTCCGCCTGCCTGTCTGAGAAACTTAACCTCGCTATCTCGCTGGATGCACTGTGCCCGAATTCCGTAGCGTTCTTCTGACAGTCGGCTTGCTCTAGTCGAATAGCCAGTTCGTAAGCTTCTTCAAAAGACAAGTCCTCGGCTAACAACCGCTGCCGGATGCGTTAGTCAGCACTCCCGACTACCAACTTATCTCTAAGGGCTTCAGTTAAAAATGTGTCGAATTTACACGTGGTCGCCAAATGCTTTATCGCCACCACAAAGTCAGCAACTGATTCTCCGCTTTTCTGTACTCTGCTATAAAACGTGTAACGTTCTGCCACTACAATTTTCCGTGGCGTATAATGTTCTACCAGTACCTTAACCAACTCATCATATGACTTTGAATCCACCCCTTCTGGTGACACTAGATCGCTAAGTACCGACAGTATTTTCAGCCCAATAACTGTAATTAACACTGACACCTTGTTGTCGTCCTTTATCTGGTTAGCCTTGAAGTAATGTTTTAACCTCAAAACGTATGATGCGATCGTTTCCTCCTGTGGGCAGAACTCGCCAACTTTACCAATTGCCGCCATTATCCTAAGGCACTTTGATAACTCTTTTTTTACTTCTTAAAATCCCATACTCGTCGCCAGAGTAATAACACGCCCGAGTTATCGTACATTTTTATTACCGCCGTTTTCCGGCATTCCCTGTGTACCACTTACTACATTCGCGCCATCACATGGTGCCAACCTTACCAACATACTCGGTCACCACAGTATCGAGACACTATGATGTTACCTCCTATAAAAATCAAACACAGGCTGTCCAGAAATAGCTTTTTCACTGTTCTAATTAGGAGCGTAGGTTCAAATCCTAAGCTGTGCCAAACATTATTTTATGTTTACTCTGCGTTACATAAAATAATATCTGGAGGTGGATGTGCTAGAGGGGACCTCCATGCTTAGTTGTACACATAAAATGTTTTATATTTAGCCGCTAACATTTTCGTCTCTAATTTTAGCCCAGTATTCTCGCTCGTGGTGGGCATATTATACAGAGGATTTTGGACACAGCCTGTACATGTGGTTGAAAAATGCCAAAAAATTCTTCAAAAATTTCTTTAGGCATGTGAGAATACTAAAAAATTTTAAATTTTGTCATTCCTCAGATCAGCAAACAGTTTCTCTTTAAAATTTAATGGTATGTAATACAGAAGTCATCCTTGCCACAAACCGAAAGAGCATACAGAAAACAAGCTCCTATATTATTATATAGTAAAACCACAGTAGCTAAGCAACCAAAGTCAAGCAGAGGTAGGGTGCAACCCCTGATTCTACATTTCCTGCCATTTACAATGTTTGTATTTGGTCCCATTTAATGATTTTACATTATAACCTTCCCTCAGATTACACTTCCCTGCATTTTACACCATTTTTTTTTTACTGGTCCCTTGAGAAGTGTAATTCAGGGGTTCCACTGTATTTGGAAATGAGAATGTCTTAATTAACAAAATAATAAACATATCTGAGTAACAATCGTTTATATACTACTTTTCTAATGAGAATGGTCTCTTTCTGTGCAACACCATTCAATTACATACATCTTGAAGCTAACAACATTGTGTCCTCACCTGAAGAGCTAATCACGATTGTACGACACTACTGTAGGACATACGGACCTACCATGATGCCAGATAGCGAGGTGGTTGTGAGGGGCGAGCAGAAGGGAGGCGCAGCAGCACCTTAAGTGAACAGTTGAGAAAGTTGTGGTCCGCAGAACCGTGTGATATGCAACCGTCCCGTGGGCCTGCTAGAAAGACACTCCAAAGCTTTGGCGAGACAGTATGGTAGAACCCTGTTATAATGTTTCTCATGGGACCGAAAAAATGTTTACATTATAAATGGGAAAACATAACAGGGTAATTTCCTATTATGTACAAATCAGTTTTAGGGACCAAATGAAGGTAGCATTACAACCAGGAAAACATTATACGTGGGAACACTATAAGAGAGTTCTGCTGCAGTGTGGACTGTCCGGGCACGCCAAAACTTAAATTAACCCCATGTGAAATGAATTACAGGTAATGCACATGACTACAAATTAATACATTTATAACGTCAAACAAACAATATTCCTTGGCTCTCAACTGGGTTCAAAATCTTTATGAAGTCCTGTGGCCGAAAATAGGCCGGTGGCGCAACATGACGAAAAAAGATGTATACACTGTAATTAGATGCTCACGTTGTTCCAAAGAGACATTACGCTTTAGTATACTCAGATTTCAAGACACAAGACTCAAATTAGTGATAATAGATTTATCAAGGTTTCTCGGGAAGTGTTCACAGGACAGTTTGTGGCCGTCGGGGTGGTATCAGCCTGACTGCAGGTGCTCATGGCCGCCTGTGTAGCCGGGTGGCCTGAAGGATCTATCTTAACTTACCAGGGGGGTGGGGGGTGACTACGATAGGTGAGGCAACAAATGCGCGAGGGTAGCACTAGACAGCGTCAATAAATGACAGAGTTCTGAGTTAATGAAAAAAAAAAAAATACAACCCAATTGATTTTTTTTTGTCTGTTGAAACATTTAATTGTGATGCAGTTAATGTGCAATCAGAAACAATTAACATATGTATATATTTGTGTGTACAAGACATATACATATTCCCAATTGCTTTTGTTAGTTCATGATCATCTGCAGGATTAATCACTAAAGTTGCTGCAGTGAAAGTTTACGACACTCTTTCGACATAAACTTGTTTATTCAGCTGGCTTTGTTCCTCAGCTTAGTTGCATGTAAAAAATAATATTGCCTGATAAAGAGAGAAGGGGGGGATAGACTTTGCAGAAAATGAAAAATGCCAGTGTTGTTATATCTAAGCACAAATGTTGTAACAAGGTTGTTTCTACTGTATTGTTCTTATTAGATAATTTTGGTTGGAACACTTTGCCTCGTGAACACGACTGGCAAGTTATACTTTTCTGATTTTTCTACTTGCCTGTCAGAGATACACAATTTCACATCACAGTTTTTTTTTTTCATAGGCTTCTAAACACAAGAGTGTAGACGTACTAGTGTTTATTGACATCATTGTCAGTTGTTCTCAAATTTCAGCAGTAGTTAAGCCCACCAGTATTAGCCACAATTATCACAACAAACACGCAGTAAGAAATTCATGTATCACATCTTTGTATTCAACTGTTTTGTGTGTCTCACAACTTCTACGCAAAATGAAAATGTACACAAATATCAATCTCTCTAATATCAGGTTGTAGCTTGTAAGCAGTATATGTTGTTGCTGCGGAACTGTAATGCAGTGTTGCGCAGCGTGACAGCCTTCTCACAGTATCTTCCACTAAAATAAAAATAAAAACGGCCGATGCTGAGCACTATTTATAATTCGTGGACATAATTTCATCTACATACTGTATTTAATTAAGATTTTATTTTATTTACTGATTTGTATTTTAACGATAGGAAAATTGAAATGAACAATTTTTTTCCTTGAAAGAGAGTTGAAAAAGTGGGATGCGTGTCTTGAATGGGGGCAGGTCGTACCTGGGGTAACGACTTTTTTACCTTCCTGAAGCATTGATTGCAATATGAAATATAAGGTAAACTATCAAACTTGTTGCAAATATACTTTTTGCCTCAATCTCATAGTTTTGATCGATTCATTAAATCATGGATTAGAAAATTCTATTACTTAATATTTATAATAATGTTCAGCTGTGCCTTGGGCCTAGTTGGTTAGGCTAGAATGGAACCCAGGTGCACCATCTGGTTGTCATGAAATCAGCAAATGCTAGTGGTCTCTTGTTCACCACTGTAGCTTCTCACACTTGGTGAAGAGGCGAGCCTGGCCAACACCGACTAAGAGTACAGGCCGGTGTGCACTGCTGTGACGTCATCACTAGTAGGCCATCCTTTCTCCGCAGGCGCGCTTCCAGACTGGAGACTGGTCGCACGTATCTTTCTGTCTTTACGTATATTACGTACAGTACCTCTTGTGAATCTGCAGCTACATTAACGCAATGGCTGAGACGTGTTATGTACCCACTGAATTAAATTGATTTGTTAGTAAAGCGGTACTTCAAAAATGTTTCTGTTTAATTTATTCTAATTCTAAGGATTTTTACTACCACATTACAAAGGGAAACCAAAAAACATTAATACCTGAAGCAGAAAACAATAAAATGTAAAAAGAATTTTGATGTAACCTGAATTGAATGAAAATAAATCTAGTGGTAGTGTATATTGAAATACATACAAATAATTGTTATTAAAAAGTCAAAAATAAAGAAAAAGATACACCATAGCGTATTTAGTTACTTTAAAACAATATTAGACAGAATGTTAGACATTATCGTTTACCTGCTACTTTCAGTGTCGTATTCATAACTAACCCATAAATTAACTTCAATTATTACACAGCCAATATAAGTTTTACCTTCTGAAATTTTACTGTGTTATTTAATATGATCCAACACAACCAAACATTTAATGCATTTAATAAAAAATATACAATGTGTTTGAAGCCTAAGTAACGGTTTACTACACTTTCCTGTATGTTAATTTTCCAAATTAAATCCGCACATACCTTAAGCATTCAAGCAATTTAATTTTATACACACCACTACACAAATAGCTTTCAATAGGGACATACACCATATTTGTCGGCATATAGGACGACCCCGCATAAAAGACGAGTCATGGTTTTGAAGGTACCAAATCTTGATAAAAAGTAACTTACTAATTTTGAAATTCCCAACAGAAAAATATTTTTTCTTTGTGAGAAACATTACAAATCTAGTTAAAATATTTTCAATGCATTTATTACAGTCAAATAACCATCATAGTAGACACAAATGAATAACACTGGCTAATGGGCCGGTGACATTATCAGTTGCCGGCAGCTGTGTGCGACTTGGCAACGCCGGACTGAGGCACACTGCGCGCTACATGGCAACGCCGGGCTACAACAGCTGCTTGCAAGGTCATTGCATTCCTGTGCGCTGTTGTCTGCCAGCCTAGCACTAGACAGTAGACACATGAATGTGTGGTACCTAGATCCTAGTTTTTTCTGCCCGAGAGTTTTGTGCTTGCTAGACAAAGGATGTAAGCATGCTGACCTGGATCGTTTTCTCCACCCGAGAGTTGTAGGCTGGCGAGACAAAGTATCTCTGCATGTGCTCCAGCTGCTTCGATTGCCGCTTCGCTGCAAGGAAGTGTCCTTTATTATAAATGACGCTCATCCAAATTTCCTACTGTAAATTTCATTACAAAAACGGGGCACTCGTTTTCATTTGTAACGAAAAATGCAATTCCTCGAAACATCATACTACTCCACAGCTTACAACTTAGTTTTCATTAGGTTATCAAAAATTTTTGCACCTTCATAAAGATGAGCAGCAATTTTTGAAGGCCAAAATATTTACAAAATACAGTATGTAAAGTCAACAAAGTCTGGGGCATAAAATGTTACGTCTATGTTTAAAATAGACTACAAAGTTGAATTTTTATGAAGATTTCTTATTCAATTGAGCCACTTTTCTTTTTTTTATAGATTGCTTTGGTTGATATAATTTTGTTAAGTGATTTTATTTTGGGTTTTTAGTAGGGGCTTAGTTTGCTTTTTTTTCTTTTTTTTTTTTTCTCATTTTGAGTGTTTTCAATTTCTGCTCATATCTCTCCCTTGCTTCCATCTCAAGTGCCTACCCTCCCCCCTTTCCTTCTACCACCCCTTACCCACGTAGTGGCGGAGTTCCGGCGCATGCGCACTCTGGGCAAGGAGAGATGGGTCGTAGGGGGGGCGTGGCAGTAGTTTTCCAAGTTCTGTTTCTCTTCAAGATTTGTTTTCAACTCCTGCGAGTCATACTTTAAAAAATCAGTTTTTTTTGCCGACATACATTATAAAATTTTCGTGGATTAGAAAGTGATTTACAATTAATGGCGGAACAATTTTATTACATATTCGCTACCATTTATTAATATTGCAGTGTTTACAAACTTCGTTTATATTTTGAGACTTCATAGATTGCACGTTCAGTTGGGAAAGTCCAGGCGCGAGACAAACACTAAAGATGGCGGACTGTAACTAGTAGCGCTATGATATTCCATTTTCACTCCGTCGGAATATTTTGGTACTAACTATAATCCATTCTGGCAGCAACCATTTTGTTCTAGTAGAGTCGTACTTTGAACTTGAACATAGTATACATCTCTGGTCCAGAAATGTAAACAAAACATTGCGATGTGACAATTATGTGATGATTTGTAGTTTTTATTTTTGGGGATATAGGCATTAGTAGATGTAATGAGGAAGTTGCATGAAATTTAAAATTAGTTGAAATGAATGTCATATTAATCATGAAGGATAAATATGAACACAGCAAATAGAATTTTTCTTCTAAGCACTTTCATTTAGAAAAGCGACGCAAAATAAAATCATGAAAATAACAGCTGACGCGTCGTGTCTACGAATGGCTTTTGATTGGTCCACGTCATCAGCCGGTACGGAAACGTAAACACTTCGCGTTCTTTCATCTGTGAAAGCACAGAACGGCGGTGAAAGCATGTATTAAATTAGCCTATACAGCGCTTCGTGCATGTCGTAACATATAATGGCATTGTCTGACGGGTACGTTAAAGCCCTGTCCGATAATTTACTGAATGTAGACGTATTTATGATATGCAGTTATCTAAAAAACAACTAGTGCCACACAGTACCCGAAATGAGACGCTGTGACGTGCACTGGCAGTAGCACTTACTTGGCCTCTTTTTATCATACAGTAGTTTCAAATTTATTTTCTTTTGTCTTAATATTTTTTTTTCTGTTGTTTATAACAAGTTAGGTAGGCTAACGTAACAAGGTATAAGGATGTATACGGCAAGATCCAACATATTACAGTAGAACCCTGTTATAGTGTTACCACTTATAACATTTTCCTTGTTATAATGCTACCTTAATTTTGTCCCTGGAACTGATTTGTAATAGAAAATTATCCTGTTATAATGTTTTCCCATTTATAATGTAAATATTTTTTCCAGTCCCTTGAGAAAAATTATAACAGGGTTCTACTGTAACTGGGGATGCTAGTAGAGAAACATTAAAAGTCTATTCAAAATTTAAAATTTAACTGTTAAGGCAAGATAAAAGTATTAAATTTTTACGTGTCAATTTTGTATGAGTCCTATCGTGTTTGGACTCATTTTAAAGCTAATTTAATTTCAAGTAACTTTTCTAAGTAACTTTTTCTTATATTTATCCTTGTTTGGATTTTTTTTAAATCTCAAGTAGCCTCTTAGCTTGCTTCTCCTGGAATGGGATTTATTTCGCAGGCTGGTCAAAGTTCACTTGGTTGGAAGCACGTACGGAGAAGTGCTGGCCTTTAAAATTTCAAATAAGCTCTGGGCTAGCCTGTACTTGGATGGATTTATCTAGCAGGCAGGTCAGAGTTCACTCGCTTGGAGGCACGTACATGGACGTGCTGGAATGCGATGAGCTCTGCCGGGCATTTCTCGATCGACGTGGGTGGTAGTGTCGGGCGCAAAACTCCGTGAAGGTGGTGATCCGCGACAGATTGATGACGCTGCACGTCCCCAATTAATAAATTAAGGAATATTTAGCTGGTATTATGGAATAAAATGCTTTATAAATTTATCAGTATTTATGTTACATACAGTTTTTAGGTTATAAACGTCAATTAACCAGCTTTTTAGGCAAGTTGGATCCTGATGTATCCCTCCGCTGCTCGGCCGAGCAAGTCCGGGTGTCTGCCCAGGAAAGTTAGTTGTGATCCATCGGAGCTAGGGAACAGTCGCCGGGAGATGGCCGGCTGAGTGTTTTGTTTTGTTTAGTTGGGGCGTCATGGCGGCAAGAGGAGGACGTGTTAAACGTGGTAGAGGGGCGGTGAAGCTTAGAGGGCGTATCCGCGAGTAAAGTGGGCTGTGTTGCCGTCACTAAATTTCTCTAATATGTATTTCTTTTGCGGTGTTTGTTAAGAGTAGTACTCAAGTAAGTAGGTGCAAGAAATAGCTGCACATGTGAGTATAGCAGTTTAAGACACCGTTAGTGGTACCCCCTAGTTTAGGTCGTTTTACTTTGTGGAGCAAACTGAGGCAGATCACAACCGATAATGAACTTGGACGAACACTCATGACTTAGTGAATTCTGCCACTGGTGTTACCTATTTACGTTGACACCGTAAGACATAAAATCACGGGAAAGAATTTTTGTACGTTATTGTGCCATGTACGTCTGGTGAACTATTATTAAAAGAAACTGAACGTTATTAAAAAAATTTGCTTCTTTTTTTTCTTCTATGTAAACTCCTTAGGTAAACTCCTCAGGCTATCCGGGCATATAAATAACAAACAAGGAAAAGTCTAATTTGATAAGTCGTCGCCGGCAGCAAGGATCAACATAACCTACAACGTCATTCGTATATACAGCACCTCCACATTCTACCGCCGCAAACAGGGACTCGATACCAAACATCTTCACCTTATACATCTACAGCCAAGCAGCAATAGAGGAGAGGACCCGTCACATTCTGTCGCACCGAACAACTACATCGTAACTTCTAACATCTATATACATATACAAACACAACGTAGACGGAGCCCTGTCACATTCTGGCGCGAACAGGGACATCGTAACTTCCAACATCTATATAAACAAACAACAGACGTAGACACGAAGCAAATACCCGTCACATTCTGGCGCGAACAGGGACATTGTAACATCATAACCTCTATATAACTATACAAACAACAACAGAGCGGCGACGTAGGAGCCCCGTCACATTCTGCCGCCTCGAACAGGGACATAACATCATAACATATATATAAACAAACAACAACAACATACGAAGCGGAGCCCCGTCACATTCTACCGCTGCGAACCGGGACATAACTTCTAACATCTATATATAGATAACAGCAACAGACACGGAGCCCCGTCACATTACCGTTGGCTACGTTCAATTAAAGAGGGACAATGCTAAGTGTACACAGTGGAAAACAATTCTTTGATACCAATGTTTTTTTTTTCCTTTTAAAAAATATTTTCAAAACTTCTGTAAAACTAGCTGGCATTACCTTAAACAAGTAAATAGACAGAAATTATTTTTACTTAAATTCAAAATCTATCATCAATTTTTTTTTTAATGTTCTGAAGTTTATTTGTAAGGACTTGCATTCATTGTCACTATCAACATGAAAACTGTTACAGGGTATAAAGCTGAATTGTCCATGCACATTTACCATGGACATTTCTATCAATAGATTTATTTTTAGAAGTAAAATACAATCTCCCCCTTTTGATAAAATGTTATTGAAAAAAAGTTATTAACTGCACAGCATTTAAATACTGTAGGTCTAAATTTATTCTAACATTTTTGTAACACCACTTCCAAAATTCAAGTTTGTTTATTTTTGTGCAAAGATAACTCCATTGTTAATGAATCTTATTTCAAAAACATTCTACTACGCCTACTGTAAAAATACCGTACAGGCAAGCTACATTGCAGCAGTAAATAAACAGTTTTTTTATAGTAGGTATACATACAGGTCAAGCCTCAGACCTGCAAGGCATGTTTGAAAACAAGTTTCCCCAGTTCAGGACCCCTCTCTTTGCCATTATTGTCTGAGAAAAAAAAAAAAAAACCTTAATGAATAAAAATTACAATAAACATTAAAATCATACCAGTTAGAAAAACTGTGTTGTAGGCCTAAATAGTTTACCTACTTCGTTGAACAGCAAAGCCTTCTGTTAAATACACTTTTAAAAAATTACATATCATAGAATATTTTATTTATTAAATGCGAGTTCGTGTCAACATCGAAAATATAATTTTTTTAATATGATAACATTTGGTGTCTGCAATGTTCATATATTTAAATTACAGACAGCTTTAAATACAGACACATGGCGTTGGGGTTACATGCATAACGTAGCTATAAATGAATCTCTAACAACATTAAATAAATACAGTAAAACCCCACTCGTACGGCACTCTGTTCGTATGTACACTTCGCTCGTGCGTACAAATTTTCACAAGGAAGTGTCTATTGCCACTCCAGTGGCAGCAGTCGTATGTCCTAATACCACTAGAGTGGCACCAGACAAAAGTGCTGCTGCCACTTCAGTTTTTGAAATTAATGACGTCACTCGCAGAAGTATGGCAACGTTGTTTTTTTCTGCTGCAGTGCCACTTCCGTTCGTAATAGAGCTTCCGTCGCGTTGAAAGAAGTTGTGCTTTGGTTGTGCGGCTGCGGCGTGGTTAGTGTTGTTTGTGTGTTGAGCTTGCAATCGAGCTATTGATTGTGATTTAATCTGATTTACGTGGTTATTTGTTGATTTAAGTATTATTGATACATTATATCAAGTTGTTGGGCAAGTATTTTTCTTAAAATCTTTTTA
>PNEQ01131190.1:0-12173 GCA_003012365.1 Medauroidea extradentata
TCCAGATCACGATATTTTCTCTCGGTTACCCGATACTGGGCGCAGGTGGTTATCATGGAGTAATACAATCCATGCGGCACCCGAGGAGGCCTTTTAGCGCTGCCGCCACTGTATTGTATTTCGCCGCCCTGCCCGACAGCCACGGCGCCGAGGAGTGAGAGGGAAGGGGGTGTCCTAGCTCCGCCACCACAGTATCGTACTACGCCGCCCAGCCAGACAGTCGCGGCTCGCAACAATATGTACTTTGTGTGTTTACACTGTCTAGTGATCATCCTTACTTAAATAGCAGGATGTCTATCAGATTTGGTAGATTTATTGTAATAGAGCTGGTGATATTTGGTGAAAAGAATTACGCGACATTTCGTATCAAGTATAACGCTCACATCTGCAACTCTGCTTCGTGGTTATCGGCAGAATGTATTTATGCAGAGACGCCGCTCATTTGACTGTGCCAATGAGAATATGGTTACTGCGACACCACACGTCTGTTATTAGCGGGTAGATACCCTAGATACGTGGCGTTAAATACAGCCAATCACTGACCATTAAGCCGAGCTGCAGAAGGCATTGAAACAAAATGTTGCATAATTCTTTTCGCCAGAAAGCGCCAGCTCTAACTACATGCAATAATTGTAAATTCTGAGGATTTGTCTACTGCGTACGGTAGTTATGTTTGGAAAGGAAAATTTGAACATACATATTAAAAAGTTGTTTGTCAGGGTGTTGGAGTCTCGGACGCACAGGTACAGTATATTTAGAGACATGCAAAATTCGCGTTATTTTCTGACAGTTGACTAGACTCCAAGTAACTATAGGCTCGTTCGACGTCTCCCGCTGGCCGATATTGTCGTGACTTGCTGCGGAGAATCTTTACACGGTAGATAGTAAAGACGTAACACACGTAAATGACAACATATAAAAGTTCGTGGCCAATTGAATCGCAGATTATGCTCTGTTATGTATAGGAAAGTGAAGTTTATTCCGCTGCCAAATGATAACGCGAATTTTGCATGTCTCTAAGTATATTGTAAATCGCCTCCGAAAATACAAATTAATGTCCACGCACGACAATACGTAATAAAATATATGAATTTAGGAAAACGATTATGTGTGCGTAAGTACAATTATGCATTGCGTACGTTCGTATTTGTGCTAGTTCGTATAAATATACATATTTACCCTGCGTGTTAAGGTACGAATGCGTGTATGAGTACATGTATTTATGTGAAGTGTATAAGCATAGGACCTAAAAATTTTAGTACATCCTAGAATCCAAACGCATGTTCATTTTTATTACGAATACAATAATTGTAATGTAGGTCCCTAGACACTAGCCGCAGAATTTCGAGCTGTTAGTGAAACTGCGTATGAACGAAGACAGATAAACGTCCAACTTAATCTGTGGCGAAACTTGGCTGTTCACTGGAAAATCAAGCAATGGACATACATCATACATAAGACATTGAAAAGTAGTGAATCACACTTACCTTCCGTCGCTGACAACACGTAGGTATGTTCGAGCTATTGTTTATTTGTTACTTATTATAAAAACTGGTTTTGGAGAATTGTCAACTAACCGCAGTTTATCTTTCAGATAGCCAAGCATTAAAAAGGAAAGCAAACTTGACTTTGATGCAAGCGTACTCAGAAGGTTACTGACAGCAGGATCTAGACACTGATCGTGTTTCTGATTGGCTACTGTGTGCTGGAGGGTATTTCTTATAGGTCGGAAATTGTTCTGGCGTATTCGTCTGCAACCGCTGATGGGCTAATGATTTCAAGACATATTTCTGGCAAGTGCCACCGTATTATTGAATCTCGTGGCTTTAGTTTGCCATGAGAATGGTAATTCTTAGAGACACTGGGAAAATTGTAGGATATATTTATGCTTGTTAGGCTCCAACTTGCTGGAGGTTTCGTGTCGATATTGGCTGTTTTTCTCTTCAACATGCACAGTTAGAACTGCACAGCTTTTACAAAGAAAGTATGCGATTTATCCCAAAATGATTCACCCGTGTCACAAAGTTCACCATCCAATATTAGGATATAGGTACTACAATTTCTTGGAGGCTATGTTGATGTTATTTTAGAATGGTTCTTGCAGTTTGGGCAAGTTACGAACTAAAGAAGTATTGTGGACATACGCCATTGCAACAAATGGCGTGTCACAGAACACCAGAGAATACACACAAACAAGCAAACAAACAAAAGGACTTTGTTTGCAACTAGCAAACAAAAGTAAACATATACAATTCCACAGGAAATTCAGTCAGTGATTTACAAGAAAATAAATGAACACGAGAGCAAATAATACAGTAACTGTGGACAGTAAAACAATGAAAAAACAGACGAACACAACGATCACCTTTCGACAAAACAATTTGTTTTCGTTCGCCTTCCTCAAGGCGTCTGTGTTTCTGCTGTGTCGTGTACATCCAGTTTTTTTGTCGTTCGTTTTGTTTTGTCTGTTTGATGTTGTAATTATCTTTTGTCTGTTGTTTCGATCTTACTGCCGGTATTGCTTTCGCGGAATAATCTGAGTTATTTTTAGAACCACAATTTTATGGTGAAAAGATTTTTGCAACATTTGGTTTCGATGCGTCATGTGCACGTCTACAGGTCTGCTACATCGCCCGTAATTGGATAATTTTACTCTCACTTGCCTTGGCAAATTACAGACGTAAGGTGTCACAATAACCTTATTCTGATTGGTTCAGTCAAATGAGAAACGTGTCTGAAGAAAGACACGCTGCCAATAACCATGAAGCAAAGCTGCCGATGTGCACGTGAGTCACTGAAACAAAGTGGGGCAAAAATCTTTTCGCGACAAAATCGTGGCCCTAGTTAGTTGTTATTTTTTCTGTAGATTTTTTTTTTTTTTTTGTGCTTGGGTGCTCGTTTGTGTTCCTTTATTTTCTTGTGAATCACTGACTGATTTCCTTGTGGAATTGTATATGTTTGCCTTTGTCTGCTAGTTGTAAACAAAGTCCCTTTGTTTGTTTACTTGTTTGTGTGTCTTCTCTGGTTTTCTGTGACACACCATTTGCTGCAATGGCGTATGTCCAAAATACTTCTTTACTTCGTAGGCCACGTTGACTCAATATTTACGCGATTTTCCAGTGTATCTTTCCTGTGAGCAGAATTGTTGGTCTGTTTGGTACATGGTACATAGCGGAGGAAAAATAATAAAAGTGAGAATTGTTGCGTGGTGGTGAAGGGAGGGTGTTGTGAGGCTGTCTGATAACAGCAGCGCTGGCTTGATAAGAGTTATTTATAGCGCAGAGGCGGGGCGTGCTATCGAGTAGCAGTTTTCCGGCCACTGGCCGCTTATCTGTGGAAAGCCAAGCTACTTGGTAGAAAGGCAGCAGGGCCATATCCATATTAATTGCCGCTAACGGCGACGGAGCATGTCAACTGACTGGGGGAAGGTTCACGCTCAGCTTGCGCCTTACTTTACACTGCTGCCACACACATTTCTTACAATTTTCCCGTTATAACTAGGAAGTTTTTTCAAGTTTTGTTTATTCTTATACACAATATTGCGGTAGACTATATATGACAAAGCCTTGCATATGTGTATATATATATATATATATATATATATATATATATATATATATATATATATATATATATATATATATATTTTATTATTGATACATGCACAATACTTAGGACCATGAACTTTTCGCGAAAAGAATATCGCCCCAGCGTGTTTCAGAGTCTTACGTGCACATCAGCGATTTTGTTTCATAGTCAGTGATTGGATGTTTTAATTCTCACTTGCCAATTGATAGGGCTAGGAGTATTTCGCGAATTCAACGACCAACATACTAGAAGAAATTACCATGTATATACCGAGGCACTGCCATTTGTCCATTACCTGCTACTCATTCAGACAGCAGACAATGAACGAATAGACGGGGCTTGAGTATGCATAAGACATTGGAATCTAGCATGCAGGTCACTGAACTCGCGAATTTTTCCTAGCCCTACCAATTGATAAAGTGACACGAATTTACGGTTGTTTTGAATTCTTGCTTGTGTTCAGAATAAAATGCGAATATTTCAGGTCCCTGCTAATATTCATTAGCTGCGCATCGGAGTTATCATTGGCCTAGTTAGATGGGGAAACGCCAAGCCCTAGTGATTAAACATCACTACCTGCTATTGCACCTGCGCAAAACAGCGCAAGTGCAGAGCAAGTTTCTTCCGTTGTATGCGTGTGCGCAATTATATCTAGGGCCCGGTAGTTTTCACGATAAGATTTTTGCAGCACTTTGTTTCAGTGCCTTACGTGCGCACCTGCATCTCTGCTTTGTGGTCAGTGATTGGATGCCGTAACACCCAGCGTCTTGAGGTTAAACCCGCAAATCACAGACGTGATGTGTCACAGTTATCCATGTACTGATTGGCACAGTCAAATTAATAATGACTCTGCACAAAAACACTGCAAATAATCATGAAGTTGAGGTGTAGGTGTACACGTAAGACACTGAAACAAAGTGGGGCAAAAATCTTTTCGCGAAAACTGCCGGGCCGTATTTATAAGCTGTTCACTATAAACAGAGCACTTAGCAGAACTTGTAATTAATTAAAAATATGTTTTTATTGGGCCAATAGGTGTTATCTTTTGAGCGTGTTGAAATGTTTACACTGGTTTTTAGTTACGTGGAAGCTTCATATTAAAAGTAGTAAATATGGGTACAAAACGGCTGAAAGAAAACTTTATGCAGTGCTTACTTTATCGTGAACGTTCTATAATTCCATTACAGCGCAACCAGACGCAACGCAGATGAAAATTTTGCTTTGCTTCCATAAAAAGCGGTATGCACATGTTATACTGAGGCCTAGCAAACAGTTCACTTTCCTCGCGGTACATTAGTGTCCCTACTTGTATAAGATTTGAAACTTGCCACCGTAGAAATCCTGCAAGTGCTGCTCGGTTTATGCTTAGGGTTTCAACTATGTCGAAAAAAGTATGCTGGGGAATTTTTTTTTATCCGGAGCATTCTGCACTGAACTTTTGTAAGGAAGCGTAGTAATAATGTTAGGAAAATGTCCTGATGAGTGATGAGTACAAGAAAGATTTCTCCACTCCAACTATTTTATAAACTGAAGTGTAGAATTAAATGTGCAGAAATTTTACTACAGGTTTTTGTAAAACGTTCTACATATAAGTTAAAATATAAACCTGTTTTTCACCCTTACAGTGGAGAATATAATTCCGAAGTGATGAATGAGTACATAGCGTGATTTATCTTGTTGTATCTACCGTACGTCCCACAGTAAAGACATATCACCTCTGCTCCCCCTTTCTTTCCTTACAAAGACCGTCTGAACAGGATCCTCGAGTCTTTCAAATTACGTACAAAGGTATAGTTGGTTCAGGATAAAGTCAGCACTTTTGAAACACTCAGTTACTTTTTCTTTTCATATTATTTATAGTTTGCGGCAAATTTTTAATACAAACAAATCTACCTAACAATTGAAGTGTGAATATTATATCATACCCAGAAGTTCACAGCTGAGGTCACCGTTCATAATACTTTCTCATTACTATTCTATACAAGATGGCATTCAAAAGTGCTCACATGATCGCGTACCATCTATACAACTGCAGCTCGGTTTTTAGTAAGTAGGAGCAATTTGAACATCATCGTCGTATGACTAAAGTTTATCGTACAACGAACTGCGCATTGTGTCTCACTATTTTATAAATTAAAGCATAAAACAACGATTTGAAACTAAATGTTTTGATTTCCTCATTGTAAGAGGCTGCATAGGACCTCAAAGGTCGCGACCGAGTGATGCAGTACATAGACGCAGTTCTAATAGTTCCGAGCACAGCGAAATAAAAATTTATTTTCACAATTTTATGTTTTTTAATTTCAAAGTGTCAGGGAAAGCGTATCTATTATACAAACATTCGACGCGTCTACATGTTAGCTGCGTTTGAAAAGTATTGCAGTTGAGTTGCGATTGTTCCTTTTCTTTACGAAGTTACTTAACTCGCATTACACTTGTGTACCTACGAGCAGAACACGTACTGTAAACAATGTCACAGTACCGGAAGACAGATTTAGAACCACGGAGGATGGCGGGTGATGGAAGCCACGAAGTCCTCAGAGATAGACTAGGTGAGAGAATACTGCGGTATAGTGATGAGTAGAGGTACGAGTATTTCGCGTATTAATCTGGCAACAGCATAGACTTCTCAGTTCTATAAACTCACTGGTCAAAGTTGAGTATCAATATTGGCCCCTAACCGTACAAGTGGATAGCCCCACGAATTATTTTATTATTTACTACTGGCTTGCAACCTCCGAAGGTGTGTCAAAACAGCTGTCGTCTAATCACAGAAGTTACAGTTGTGTATAGGTAGAGACACTGGTAAATCGCGGGAAAAGTTGATTGTTTGCTAGACTCCAACATGCTATGTATAACACTGAAGGTTTTGCACATATATTGGCTACAGTTTATATGAACTGTACAGTTTTAACACAGAACGTGTGCGATTTGCCAGAAAACTGTTCACACGTGTCACGATTGAGATACTACAGTTTATTGGAGACTATGTTAAATATTTTCGCGATTTTCCAGTGTCTCTATGTATAGGTTCTTGGCGTTCAACCTGATCTTGAATCGATACGCGAAATACTCGTGCCTCTAGTGATGAGTAGAGATGGTGAAATTTCGCAAATTCAATTACCTGCATGTTAGAATCAAATATCCTATGCATACTCAAGCCCTGTCTATTCGTTCATTTACTGCTGTTCCACTGAGTAGCAGCTAGTGGACAAATGGTCGGGACTTGAGTATGCATAGGATTTTTGATGCTAACATGCAGGTCATTGATTGTCACCATCTCTAGTGATGAGAGGGCAACACAACACCCAGTCCTGAACCCGGAGAGGCGACTGTAAATATTGACCTCTCTGGCCGGGAATAGAACTCAGGATCCTTGGTCCAACAGTCTGGAACGGTAACCACTGTCAATACATGTTTCAATACTCAGCGCATATTAGAACACGATTTTAAAACCCATTAAAACGACCAGTGGCGGATCCAGCATTGTGAGAAGGGGGGCTATGCCTTAAAAAGTGTGTATACATTCATCCCAGGCCAAAAGCGGGGGGTCCGGAGGACCTCTCCCGGGAAAATTTTGATTTTAGAGATGCAAAATGGTGCTTTTTAATGAGTTTACACACAAAAAATTTAATTACATAAGTAAGAAAATTTTAAAATAAATTATGTCTTAAAATTATATAGTGCTAATAAAAATTACATTAGAAAAAAAACTAAAAAAATTAATCTGACCTGAAAAAGGAGGGGGGGGGGTGGTCCCCATGGGCTCCCCCTCCCTTAAATCCGCCCTTGTAAACGGCTGTAAACAACTTTTATAAACTGTCGTATCTGGGGAAATACCAACCAGATTCCAATAACACTTTATACTATATTTCCCATAAGTAAACTAATGTGCTCACAGATTAAAGCCCTACAGCAAAGAGCACATCACTAACACTGTACGCCAGTTAAAAGACTTGTGCGTGACCTGAATACGCTCGATAAGTGTACATTTTCCCGCCAGTGGCTAAGAAGCGCGCTAGTGTTTCAAGGCAAGCTGTATATGAACCGACTGCACACATTTAACATGTTGCAGTTGTGTTGCTGAGACCTAGGTGTATTACTAGAGAAGTGTTTCTTACTTCAAACACGCTACTGGCTGTGGATTGTACCTGCCTTTACCAGTCAAATGGCTTGTCCTACAATACTTCACACATCGCCACTGTTCCCGTTTATTATAACATTCTAGGAGACAAGGAAAATAAAGTGATTGAAGTAGGAAATTTTGGAGTCAGTTTCAAGTTCGGAAATTTCACGCATTCGTGAAAACGAGCTAAAATTAAATTCCATTCCATTGTGATTATGTCACTTAAACAATTTGCGCTCAAGCTATTTTAAAACTTCCTGGAATGTTCTGAGTCACAAAATGCAGGGGAGAAAACTACAATAAAGTGCAGGACCAATCATAGTGCACTAATGTTTCATCAATCAACCAATAAGAAACTTAAATTTGCTCAATTATAGTCTGCAGACTCGCGAAATTTCTTGGTCTCTATTGACAATTAGAGATTATGGTGAGAGAGGCTGATTTATCGCGGGAAAACTCGACTTTTTGCTGGGTTTCACCGCACGTCCAGTTTACCAGAAGATGACTGGCTTTCGCTTTCATGTTGGAGCTGCTGCCCTAATTGGCTGATCCAATAAGAATCCCGCTATTGTAATATTTGATGCCTCTTATTGGTTTGCAGACAGCTACGTTGTATCAAACGTACATCACCCAAACATATATGTTGCAAGAAATTACAGAGTTTTCAAAGGTATTTTGGCCCAAAACATATACCATGATTAGTAGGGCCCGGTAATTTTCGCGAAAAGAATTTTGCAGCACTTTGTTTCAGTGCCTTACGTGCGCACCTGCATCTCTGCTATGTGGTCAGTGATTGGATGCCGTAACACCCAGCGTGTGGAGGTTAAACCCGCAAATGACAGACGTGATGTGTGGCAGTTATCCGTGTACTGATTGGCACAGTCAAATGAATAACGACTCTGCACAAAAACACTCTGTCAATAACCATGAAGTTGAACTGCAGGTGGGCACGTAAGGCACTGAAACAAAGTGGGGCAAAAATCTTTTCGCGAAAACTACCGGGCCCTAATGATTAGAGATGATGGTATATCGCGAAAATTGTTTGTGCCAAGATACCCTTGAAAACACTGTGGTTTCTTCCTACATGAATGATTGGTTATTAATATGTCTGATACAACGTAGCTGTAAGCCGACCAATAATAGGCATCAAATACTACAATATCGGGATTCTTTTTGACTCAGTCAAATAGGGCAACAGCTCTATGGACAATCGAAAGCCAGTCATCTTTTCATAAGCTGAACGTACGTTGAATCCCAGCAAACAGTCAAGTTTTCCCGCTATAAACCATCATCTCTATTGATAACGTACTCATGCCAGCTAATTATTTTCTGGTTCTTGTAAGCATTACCAATCACCATGGAAGCGAATATATTTCATTTATATAATGAGGCTGAAGGGAAACCTCTACCATAACACTTAAGAAGATAGTAACCAAGCATTCTACTTGCCTCACAACACAAAATGCTAAACTAACCAAAACGTTTTATTTCATTTGTCGCAGGGCATGCACAGGACTTGCTTCCACCGCCGGTTATGATACCGGGCCAATTAAACGATTTCGTGAGCCTGCCGCTAGTAAATTATATCCCACTGCTAACAGCGTTAGCTGTTATATCACCCTAACCACTTTCCCCCCTCCTGGGTTACCGGAGGGCGTTAACTTATTTGCTATAGTCTATACATGGGGCCCGGTAGTTTTCGCGAAAAGATTTTTGCCCTCCTTTTTTTCAGTGTATTACGTGTACACCTGCATCTCAACTTCATGATTATTGGCAGAGTGTTGCTGTGCAGAGTTATTATTCATTTGACTGTGTAAATCAGTACATGGATAACTGTGACACAACATGTCTGTGATTTACGGGTTTAACCTTCAGACGTTGTATGTTACGGCATCCAATCACTGACCACAAAGCATTTCAAAATTATCCGGAGGCCTCAATAACCAGCTTGGAAGTCACACTGTACAGCGTGGAGGGGCTCAACACAAACACATTTCCAAACTTTCTACAGCATGAGATGTGAACTCAACTCGTACGAGCTATCAAAATGGTGGCTCTGGCCAGTAATGTAAAACACGTATTAATTTTATAACACAGAGAAAAGATGTTGTAAGATTGTCGTTTAAAAATTATTTTGACAGGTGCGTGTAGCGTGAATTTTGCGGATACAGTCGGTTATTCATTGGCTTCTAGACATACAAATGGGTAGTGCACGGACGTAAAAAAAAATTCGCGTGATATTTATGGCGCAAGCTAGGACTCAGACAATTGTAAATTCGTTACGCATTTACTAATGATAAGGCCCGGTAGTTTTCGCAAAAAAATTTTTGCAGCACTTTGTTTCAGTGCCTTACGTGCGCACCTGGTCAGTGATTGGATGCCGTAACATACAACGTCTGGAGGTTAAACCCGCAAATCACAGACGTGTTGTGTCACAGTTATCCATGTACTGATTGGCTCAGTCAAATTAATAATAACTCTGCACAACAACATTCTGCCAATAATCATGAAGTTGAGCTGCAGGTGTATACGTAAGACAAGACACTGACACAAAGAGGGGCAAATTTTTTCACAAAAACTACCGGGTCTTCAGTATTTACTCTGGACATTTTTATCACCTCTTGGTGGGTGCTGGACCGACGATAAAGACGCAACTAAATGCAGGATTCACTCGTATGGTATCACTGCGCCACCGAGCAGCCAATGAGGAATTGTTGTTTACTTGAGTTCACACTTATTCTTAGATCCTAACCTACAAGTCAGTGAGACCACGAATTTTTTCCGTTTCTACACTATTTACTGACTTGCAGTAATCATAGGCATGTTAAGACATACGTAGAGACACTGGAAAATCGCGAAAATGTTTAAAATAGTTTCCAATAAACTGTATTATTTTAACCGTGACAAGTGCCAACAGTTTTGGGACAAATCACACACGCTATGTGTACAAGCTGTGCAGTTCTAACTAGGCCTGTTGTAGAGAGAAAAAATGCTACAAATAAACGATAGTCAATGTTGATACAAAACATTCAGTGTTATATACATCACGTTGGAGCCTAGCAAACAGTCAACTATTCCCGCGAATTCCAGTGTCTCTAGACATACGTCGTCCAACCACAGAAGCGACAGCAAAGAATAAGGACTTACTTGGCGTTCAACCTGTACCTAGATTCTAGAATATAGCCGCAATATTCACGCGAGTGTCTCATGAATATCTGAGACGCAGATATGTCTTTGGCGAACTTAAGACGCTAGTACGTCAAGCTGGTGGACCAGCAAAGTTCCGCACGGGGATTATTTGTCAAAAGTAAGATGCATTGCCGGGGGGCTATAGGTGGGGCGACCCTCGTCAGAACACCTGGCGACGCCCCACTTCCTCTCTTCGTCGGCCGCCCTCGGGCCTTGCGGTTCGCCAGAAATCACTCAGCCGCTGATAAATAATACCTGCTGGGGGAAGTTGCTAGTTGGGCCGGTCCTGCGGCCGCCCTAGGCCGTGTCCTGTCCCCTCGAGGCAGGCCCCTGTGATGCATAGGCCGGCGTGTGGCGGGTATACCACGGCCGGAGACGGGGCAGCATCCAGAAGCCAAAACTGGAGGAGGGCTGCCCCTCTTGCGTCGGCGAGCTCGTGTGTGGCCAACGGTGTTTGTAGGGTCATTACTGTCCCCTTACCTCAACCATTTATTGCAGAAAAAAAATCAAGCCCCTAAAAAAAAAACACCGCCGGTTCCTACTATTTACTTACTAACCATTTTCAATTTGGTTTATTTCCGTGCTGTGCTTAAAATATAATTTTACTTTTATAAAGGCAATCATTAAAAACGTGTCTGACGGATGAAAGGAATGTAATAAAATTGCTTGTTTTACAAAGAAATATTTCTGAAGTTCTACAAATTATTGTTTTTTTAAAGGATTTTTTAAAGATTACAGATAATTTTACATCATAGTTCCCTGAGTGGCTTTTCATCGTCTTTATTACGGGCGCTACTTAAAGTTGCAAAAGTCGTGCTGATATTCGTTTTCGTGTACTACTATATTAAGACTAATTAAAGGGCGCACTGTTAAAAAAAATTTTGGTAAAATTCCAAAATATGTAATGGAAGTTTTTCACCCATACATTGTATAGGAAACATACCATACATAAGTCTGGTAAAATTATAATACTTGTATGGTAAAATTCGAATACAATCATGGAAAATTTACTGTACACACGTATGGTAAATTTACCATAACTTTCTGGTAAATAAGCTATACATGTATGGCAAAGTTACCAGACGGATGTGCGGGAATTTTAACATACCAGAATAGGAAAGTTACTACACACGTAATGTAAAGTTTCATAACAATTGTATTGGAAGGTTACAATACATATATAGTAATCCTAAGATACATGCATACTAAAGTTACCAGACACATGTATAGGAATTTTAACACATAAAAATAGAAAGTTTTACACATGTAA
>PNEQ01131191.1:0-12173 GCA_003012365.1 Medauroidea extradentata
TATATATATATATATATATATATATATATATATATATATATATATATATATATATATATATATATATATATATCGGTTGTAGTTTTGAACACTAGTTCAGCGCTTGGTTCGTTGAGGCGATATGGCACTTTATACGCGCTGCAAGGTCGCACTTATAGCTCCATCACTTCTGAGCCTCTATAGCGAGGGTTTATAGCGCCCTTTAGCTGTTGTTTTAATAGGTTTTCATTGAGTAATGAAATCTTATAATTAATAGCAAGCACGTAATTTTTCTGCATAAACCTTATCTTTAAAATACGTCAGTTTACTTTTCAGTAACAAATAACAGGTTTTTTTTTACTTAGAAAAATGAACTTTTATTATTTCAACGATACTTTGCAGTTCTCCATATTTAAATAAAAAATTTGTGCTGTAACAAAAAAAAAAAAACAATTGTGGCGCAGGAAGTGTTTTTAGAGTGTGTGACAGCCACGGATTATTCGCACTTAACGGTGAAGTTTTGCCCGTGAAATGGGTTGATTTTACTCTGTCGCTACACATTTGCTCGCGGCAAGTGTCGATTTATTGACACAAGTGCAATTGATGTTGGCGCGCTCTGGCTTGCCTCTCGTAATATGCACTGTCATCGATAACCCTTTGACAATTATTAATGTCAGTTGAAATTAACAGTCCCATTACTCTCCCTGTCTCCCGGCTGTGCCCTGTTGGAAGGGGGTGGGGGGTTGTAGCTCGTTCTGAGCGTCCACATGAGACAGTTGTGTCACTGCGCGTCTCGAACATCTGCTTAACACCGTGTTACTGCGTCAACTCTATGTCGCCATAGAGTCAGTTTGTTGAATGTAACAATTACGCTGTCACCAGGATAAAAACAAAGCATCGCCAGGGAAACGTTTCTGACAAAGCAACGTTACATTGAGCTACATTGTAACATGAAGCGTAGTTAGACAGGCAGTTGAGACACTCGAAACGAAATTTAATACAATATTTTAGTTACAATGTGCTGATAAAGTAGCGTTATTTTAAACCTTGATAAAGGTTTCCTGTCACTCAATTTATATATTTGTATCAGCGTAAATATTGCGACGTAGTTAGTGAACAGTATGTTAACATTTATTTGTCTGTACTAAGAAGTATGTTGGGAGAGGAAAATCTCGCCAGTCCAGTTACTTGCATGTTACAGTCGACTGTTGTGTGTATGCTCGAGTGAGTGAGTGATTTTGGTCAGCGCTTAACATCGAGGTCTTCAACGCCGGTGAGGGGTGACATGAGGTGAGTATGGAGCAGCACCGGAATGAATGGGCGGGGGAAACGGGAGATCCCCGAGAAAACCCGCCGACAAACGGCGTCGTTCGGCATGATTCCCACTTGACCAACCTCGCTGGGAATCGATCCCGGATCGCCTTGGTGGGAGGCGAGAGGTCTGGTCATTCGGCCACCGCATCCCCTGTGTATACTCGAATCCAACTATTTGTTCGCTAACTACTACTCTATGTAAGTGGAACAACAGACAATGAACGAATACACGAGGCTTGACGATGCATAGGACATTGGATTCTAACATGTAGGTCATCGAACTCACGGAATGTTCCTTTCCCTACTCATAAGCGTGTGAAGCTGCAATAAAATAAGTCCGTTATATGTTTATGCCATGTTGTAATGGCCTGTGTTTCAATTGCCTTGCAGCAAGTTACAGATATTCTTTCTAAGACGAAAGTATTTAACACGCACTGTCCTTGTATATCTACGAAAATAACACACATTTCAAACTACATCGTAATAGTTTTTAAAATTCGGAACGTTTATTAGAAATATCATTTTCGGGCCCCTCAAAATGGCCGAAAGTGGATTTTCTAGACTGCCGTATCTGTAAAAATAGCAATTGTTATCTAAAAATACAACTACAGAAACGAGCGTTAGACTTTGAACGACACTGGCCATACATAAAACAATGTGGTCACGACTTATAGTTCCATGGGATAATACACGCCAGCTGAGTGGCTTGCACGGAGAGGCGATAATACATTACATACGTGGGTTAGTGGCAACCTTACCGCTCCTGCCTCACACGTAGTCTAACTAGGAAAGCCACTGTCTACTTCAGGGCGGGAGCAGGGATATGTTAAATTATGTAAGACGTGTCAGTCACTGTCGAACCTACATATTTGCCATCACTGATTAGTTTCTTCATCTCTGTGACACCTACGATGTTACAGGTTCTTTTAGGTTGGAAAACTATTCACAAACAAGTATTTTCATTTCGTAAAAACACTCGAAAACACCTGCTCATAACGTTTTCTTCAATTTAAATCCTGCAGCGACCTCGGCCCTATTTCAGAGCAGAAAACGATCTGTTTTCCTTTGTCCGAAGACACAAGTGATATAATTAGATACGCGGAAATGTCGCTGGTTCAACGCCCAGCCGGCTAGACTGCACAATCCTGTGTACACTATGTCCTCAGCTCCAGAGAGTGGACAGTTGTACACGTGACAAGATACTGCGGCGTGTAGGTTCCACATTGGTACAGTGTCTCAGGGAAGAGTTGCAGTAACATCCTTCCAATCACGCAAGTATTTAACGAATACAGGAGTTTGAAATGTAACGCCTTCTGTAATGAACTCGCTATATTTCTCTGTGTGTGTCTATATATATTTATTATTTTGTCATTTTTACGTGCCCTCGACAAGCACAAGGCCTTGGTAGAGGAACACGGAGGGAAGGGGGTAGGAATCGGCCAGGGCCTGTTGAAGGAACCATCCCAGCATTCGCCTGGAGCGATTTAGAAAAACCCTGGAAAACCGAAATCAGGATGGCCGGAGCCGGGTATCGAACCTAGATCCTCTCGAATGCGAGGCGAGTGTTTTACCACTGCTCCACCACGCTCGGTGGAATATATATATATATATATATATATATATATATATATATATATATATATATATATATATATATATATATAATTAACATGTAAATGCTTGTCATTGTTCTCGCCGATGCTCCCAGGTAGGCAGGGTCCTTAAAGTCACGTCTGGTAGTTTTACAATGAATCTGAAAATATATTTTAAACAACATAATTTTCATGTCAGAGAAAGCCTACATTTTTTGTCTCAAGTATATCATAAATTGCGCAGAATTTTTCCCAGTGCCAATAAGCCTTATGGTTTTCACGATTTTTAAACTCAAAATATCACAAATTTGGTTATGAAAATAAGCGAAAATCAATAAAAAATCTTTGCCGCTTACGAACTGTGCATTGTTGTGTTAGACGCCAGTTCAAGACTTCAAAGCACGAACTTATAATTGTTAAGGGGAAATAAGAAGTGAAATTAACTAAAGGGTGAACATTTTAATGTCTTAAACATGATTGTTATATAAGATTTGTATAAATGAGCGCAGATCTTTGTATTGTGTTGTAAGTCTTGAATATTTTTGAACTATTCCGTTAAAAGAGTTTTCAGTTTTTTGTATTGATTTGTTTCAGCCTCTATTATGAATTATTTCATCTTTCGCTTTTACGAAATACTGGGAACAAAAATGTATTTGCAAATTCTATTTACTTTGGCAAATGAGCTGTTAACGTATATTTAGACAGCAATCAGGCCAACACACACACACACACACACACACACACATATATATATATATATATATATATATATATATATATATATATATATATATATACACCACCTAATCTGTTTATGAAACTCAATAACGTTTTACCACACACAACGTTGCAGGAAGCTCCGCTATGACGCAGTATACAATCTGTCATTCCTGGTTGCATACTTAGTAGGCAATAACAGTTCTCTGTGAAATCAAACATTTAATGATTACCCTTAAAGGACGAGATTTAGACAGTTTTTGCAAAAAGCATTTCTTCCTCTAATTTTTCCGACGCTTTATTGTTTTTGGTCACAAGTAGCACATTTTTACTATTACGTACGATTTTTTTTTTTTTTTTTTTTTAAGTGTTGTGCCACTCCATTTAAACATGATTGAAGTGTTTTTAATGTACAAATCCCTCACGTTACTATTTAATTCGGTGACACTTATTGATAACCAGAAATCTGTTTCCGTCAAGCAAATCCGTTTTCAAAATATCACAATAATTTGCAATGTTTTCTCAAACTTTGCAAGCGTCTACAGCCCTCCCTATCTTGATCTGGACCATGTGTTCTCTGTATCAAGCTTTCTATTTCCGCCTCAGGAAGAACCTGTTAAAGTTTGTCGGAATGTTTTATATATACGCTTTATAACGATTTATTATATGTTTTTCTTCTTGAAAAATATTTTGTAGTGTACTTTAAAAAATTCATCAATGTTAAAATACTTCGTCTTAATTATGAATTATTAATCGTTGTTTGTTACTTCATTTACATAAAACAGTATTTTAAGTGTATGTAATGGCTTAGCCAAGCGCAAATATTTGTTGCTTTATCGGAATTTTGTTCTCTGATCAGTATTAAACATAAAGTTGTTCTAGAATTAACTTGTTATTCATGAATTTATGCTACTATCTTCACTGTTACTTCTTCGAAGGGCATCTTCTTCGAACATCAATGCATTCTGATTCGCGGCTTTTATTTCCCTCCTGAGAGCTATTATAACTTAGCCGAAGATATGTGTAACTCACGTTGATTACAGATAAAGTTTCCACTTCTCGATTATGTCTCTACCTTTGCCTTGAATCTGCTTCTTACGAGTGCCAGACATGGATAAGACTGACTTTATTGGAAACCACAAAATTATAATGGAGGGTGAGATATTGTGGACGCACCTGAATACGTAAGTGTAAAGCGGGATGTGTGTGTTGGTCTTTACTTCATTCTATCCAAAAATAAAATATTAAGGGCGCGGTACACCTCAGTTTCCAACATCTTTTCTTATTTATATATTTGTACCAGATATATTTCTTATTTTAGACATAAATTGTGATTAAACCTTCCTCTTAGGTAATTTGTGTATTTCTCATAGTTTTTGCGTAATGAGTCGGATACGTCAAAATTTGCACTTTACGGTTTTATGTACGCCACTAAAACCAACTTACATTCCAAACCGAAAAAATTTACAGTGTATAACAATGTTGTAGGCTGGAATTTGACACATATAAAAACAAAACAAAAAATTGTATTTTTTAAAAATTGTTGAAATTTTTAATTTTCCATTTCAAAATTCAGCATTTTTTATTAAATACGAAATTATTTTATTTTATGTTTTTATATATGTCAAATCATAACCTACAACAGTGTTATACACTGTGAATTGTTTCTGTTCGGTATGTCAGTTGGTTTTAGTGGCGTACATAAAACCGTAAAGTGCAAATTTTGACGTTTACGACTCATTACGCAAAAACTATGAGAGATACACAAATTACCTAAGAGGAAGATTTAATCACAATTTATGTCTAAAATAAGAAATATATCTGGTACAAATATAAAAATAAAAAGAGACGTTGAAAACTGAGGTGAGCCGTGCTCTTAAGGTCACCGCTTGAAGTCCCGAAGTGAAAAGACTAGAAGGGAAACCTTGCACGTCAGTTTGGCGCTGCGTATAGAGGCGATATCCTTCCCGTCTAGCATGGTACTATGGCTCTTATCTCTCCACTGTTCCCACGCGTCAGTCGTGGAAATATGAAACGAAAGTTTGCTATTCATAAATTATTATTGTAGTTGTTCTTCAATCATTTCCGGTCAATTATTTTCACTTTTCAGTAATACATAATAAATGGTCGATCTTTTCCGCGAAGTCTACAAATCTGCATAATGCAGAGGTGTAAACTTTAATTATTTTATAATAGAAATATTGCACTTACAAACCCGAAACTTCAGAATTCCGAAGAAGAATGTCGTATACTTGTGTGGGAAAAATCTCGAACTCGTTTTATATTCCTGTTCTTAATTAATAGGTAGGGCCACGATTTTGTCGCGAAAAGATTTTTGCCTCACTTTGTTTCAGTAACTCACGTGCACATCGACAGTTCTGTTTCAAGGTTATTGGCAGCGTGTCTTTGTTCATACACGTTTCTCATTTGACTGCACCAATCAGAATAAGAGTATTGTGAGTCTGTACGTCTATAATTTGCCAAGGCAAGTGAGAGTAAAATCATCCAACCACAGACGACGAAGCAGAGCTGCAGGTGTGCACATGACGCATCGAAACCAAATGTTGCAAAAATCTTTTCGCCATAAAATCGTGGCTCTATTAATAGGTAATGAATTAGCAAATTTCGTATCTAAATATCTTAATTAAAAATTGAGATACGATCACAAAATTTGGTACAGATGTTAGAAATTGCATGACAAACCACTGTGTACAATTTTGTTGAGTTGCACCGAAAATTATTTAGTAGCACTCTTCTTTAAGGTGTTTAGTGTAGTAGATTACGAGGCGTTTGCTACTGTGTTGTATCACAAACTAGATAGTAATACAGATGTGAAATGACGTGGCGGCTCTTTTGATACGGGCGAACTTGGAAGCTTATTGGCTGTCAGAGGTTGTTAATACCAGCCCCGTGTATGTTTGGTTCCTGCATGTTACTACAGGTTTACTATTGGCCTGGCTGCCGGCTAGCAGCACATCCGCCTTACGCTGATTGGCCGCAGGCGTCTCCGCCATGTTGCTGGTTATTTCACTTCTGTATTGCTAAATATTCTGTGGTTGTACAGCGGTTAGCTACAGAATCCAGCAGGCGGCTGACACGACCGGTCGCCACAGTTTGTTGGCCAAGTGCGTGCTCGTGTGATAAAACACGCTGCTATTATCTCCAGCACAAGCCGCTAATACGCCCGTGCAATAACTCAAACTGCACCGCGCCACGCAATATTCGCAATAAATATCCGACGCGTGCGATAATGCTGCCTGTCTTCCCACTGCAACCGCCTTGTCATCAGCAATTTAATATGTTTGTGCGGTCTGGTGCGCGAGCGAATAACTACCGAGCCATTATGTTCATTATTATTTGAGTGTGTTTTTCCTGTGATACATCACAGTTTACTGCATGCAACCAGTCTGCTGGCGTGAACTCGTTTTTATTCACAGTGATCCCATATTGACGTCAGTAGCAGTTCATCCGCACTACAGCGCTCCAAGTGGCTAGTAGATGAAATACGTAATTTAATACCGTTATATGATTTGGAAATTTTGAAAACGTGTTTATAATTTTGTGTTATAACTAGCAGAACCTGGAAGTTGCCATCCTGTCGGTATACATATGGATGTTGGCAAAATCGCAAAACCCGCCCACGTCTTCTATTTTATGCCATCAGGGAAAACTGTGCATAGCAGTTGATAGGCCATCTAGTGGCGAGTTGTCGAGTTAAGAGTAAAGTGGATATTATAAAACCTTGGCCATGAAAAAATACATTTGTGCCACGTTTCATGGTGATCGGTCAAATGGAGTCGGCGATCATCGATCTCACGCAAATCCGCGCGCGCACACACACACACACACACCAACACACACACACAATGCATAATAGTTATATGAAAACAAACATGAAAACAAACAATGAAGGATACCTCTAAGCAAGTATTGCAAACTTGATAAAACGTGATATTATTCATGAACACTCAGCAGGTTAGGTAGGGAGGCTGGAATGTTGGTTACTGCATACAATGCTTACGATACGGCACGTCATGTATGTATCTACTCTACTGTATTATAGCTAATATAGCGTAGTGATTATATTTCCCATTATTACAGCCACGAATGTTTCAGTGGATTACATGCACATCAGCAGCTCTGATTCAAGTTTATTTGTCGTGTGTTTTAGATCAGTCACGTCTGTCATTTGACGCACCAACCAAAGATGTTAGAAGGGTCCAGATGGATAATGTCGCCGGGAATTGTAACCAAACAAACGCTTGACGTGGCTGGCATTAATACGGCTGACTAATTAAACAATTGAGGAAATATTAGTTAGGAAGTGTGTAAACAGGGCTAAAATATAGAGTTTTTAATCTAAAACGTCAATGAAAGAGCATAACACATTAATTTACCATAAAAAATGCCAGTCTGATGTGTACTTTAGAGGTTAAAGCAGTATGGCGGCTGGCATATTTGGTGGCTACCTCTCCCCCCTCTTGGCTTCACTCCCCTCGCCATTATTCAGACCTAATGTTACCCCCGTGGCACCAATCATAATAAGATGATTGTGAGAACGCACGTGTGTGATTTGCCAGTAGAAACCTATGACAAGTGAGAGTTAAGACATCCAATCACTGACCACGAATCATAGTTGCAGATGTGACGTAAGCATTGAACAAGCTGGAGCAAATATCTTATCGCCAATATTTCCTGTCTCTAGCGATTGTGCTATGCTTTCAATTGAATAATTGTAGTGGGGAAAGTTTCACCTTCAACTGATTAAGGTCATGCCTAGAGACACTAGAAAATCGCGAAAATATTTAACATAGTCTCGAATAAACTGTAGTATCTCAATCGTGACACGTGTGAACAGTTTTCTGGCAAATCACACACGCTCTGAGTTATAACTGTACAGTTCTAATTGGGTCTATTGAAGAGGGACTCAGTGCTTCATATAAATTATTGCCAATATATGTGCAAAACCTTCAGTGTTACACATAGCATGTTGGAGCCTAGCAAACAATCAACTTTTCCCGCGAATTACCAGTGTCTCTAGTCATGCCTGGTATTTTTACAATGGTATCGACAGTCTTTTTTTAAGCGCAAAATTATACCTATATCGAGCATTTTGTCGCTAATACTTATTTGAGCCCTAATTTATTTTCGTGACTAATAGCACCAATGTTTTTTTTTACACCGCAGGTATCACAATATTTATTTCGTAAATAAGCCTAAATAATTAAAATACGTTTTCGCGAATTAACTATGCATTATTTTACAAAATACCTACGTACAACTGTGCATTGTATGAGTGCACATTGTCTCGAAATTTCTTAAAACATTCACTTAAAAACCTTGCAGATCTATACACATTTGTTGGAAAAAATAAACTACAGAGTATGGTCTTAAGTCCTATGCCATTCTAGTTTATATTTGTGTGGATGTGTTAAAGCATCCACTGAGGTTCCAACTATTTTAACTGAAATGAACGATTCGCTAGAAGGTGAATATTGCTGCTGTAGTGGACTATCTAAATCATGTGCTTCTTCTGTGTGTTGATACTTTTATTAACACAAACGTTTGAAAGACTTTAAAACGCTTATATATATTCACGCAAACTAGACCTATATAATTGTTTCAGCCAATTGCGACTCCTTTCACATCACACACAAACATGTAACATTTATGTATGTTACTTCCACAGAATTATTTGTATTTAAGTATTGGTGAAAGGGCACTGTTCGTTAAAAATTTTAATTCAGTAACTCGCCGAAAACTATTTAAAAGTCAATATACTTCCAGGCTCAGATAATTTTAAGTAATATTTAATAGAACTGATTTTTAATCCCAAAATGTTATGAAGAACAAACTATATTTGTTTGAAATTTAATACGTGTTGAATTTCAGGCTAAACTGATTGGACCAAGTTACTTAAGCAAGTGTATTTTATGCCAGAAGAAATATTTCCCCTGGCAGCTTGATATTAGAATACAGACAAATGTTTTTTTCTGATTCCAACAGTAATTACATATTTTTTCTAATATTCGTTAAGTAGAAATGAGTCACTATGATATGACAACTAGAGCAGAAATATCACTTGTATACTGAAGGCGGAAGATACGTACAAATCTTCCTACAGTCTCTTTTAGTATTACTCATATAGTTGCTCTGCTTACAGTATTGGAATCATATAGTTTCGTTGTGAAATAAATGTCCCGTAAAAGTATTAATTACTATGGGATCAAATATAAATGTAAATATTTCCAGTTCAACTAATTTTACGTGGCATTTATATAATATTGCTGTTACATTAGAAACTTAAACATCTTTTAAATAGTTTATCCGTTACACAAAAATGAGTGTCTGCCTGTAACGAATGACATTTCTATACCGTTCATCCTACTGTGACGAAACTATGTGCATGCGCTCGTGAAGGTTTCTAACGAAGAAATGTTTGTACAGGAGGGTGATTGGGCAGAACTGGACAAGAGGCATGACGGTAAATAAAAAAATAGTTAATTTGTGTCCAAAAAGGTTATTAATGACCTATAATATCATTTTGCACCACTTAGAATTTTCGGAAGTTGTTTGTAGCGAAAAATATTTTATAAAGTAACAGCAATACCGTAAATTATCACTTTTTTTATCATCAGAATTAATAAGATTACTTATATGAAATGTATGTTGACGTCTAACTTTTTATACTGTAGGCCTATATATATATTTTTTCTATTTTCTATTATTATTAGAAAAATTAGTTTTCAAAAGATATTGCATATATGAGTACAGTACATATTTTTTGAAGGGCATAATTTGTAGAACTCAGACTGTACTTTGAATGACTCAAGGAAACATTTAATTGAAAACCACACGGACGAAGCTGCGTTGTAATTGAGGACTTAACATTCATAAGGGGCTAAGTGCCAAAAGGTAAGTTTCGAGGTAATGACAAAAACAATATATTGCTATAAACAAATGAACTATCCAAATGCGTTCGCATAATTTTTACAATAGGAAATTAGTGAATAGGAGATATCGAATAGTAATTAATACAAAATACTTATGAACATCAAAATATATTTTTTCAATGAATTAGAATGCGTTTATATTACTCCAACTATCTAATTATGCTGATGTATGGTGCGCACGAATATCACTAGCAGATAGCACTTTAGGTATGTCTTAGACCTAATGTTCTGGCACCTTTTTATGTACCTAACTCATTTTTGTCGAAATGGTAACCAACCCCTTTTTGAATGTTAATTTATCAATTAACGTCTCAAAAGAATGTTTAAAACTTATAATTTATAAAAATTATGATCTAATATTTTGAAATCCTTAATACTTACATCTATATATATAAAAATGAAAGCTGACTGATTGACTGACTGACTGACATATCAAACTGCAGCCCAAACCACTGGACTTAGAATCGTGAAATTTTTTGTGGGGGGTTCCCTTCAGGTCGTAGGCGAGTACTAAGAAGGGATTTTTCGAAATTCGACCTCTAAGGGGGTGAAAAAGGGTGAAATGTGTTTCCGAAGGAACGTCGATAGAGATCGAACCCGACGGCCTATCATCGTGATTTTTACTTTAATAGGACACTCGTAAAAATGCATATTAGCCAATTTAAGGATTTTTCGAAGTTCAACTTTTAAGGGGCTGAAAAGACCTTAAATGTGTTTCCAATCAACTATTGATATCTATTGAACCCTTCGCGATAGAGAGTTGATATTCACTTCAAAATATTGCTTACGTAAATACCCAAAAAGTAGTTTTAGATTTTTTTGAAATTCGACCCCCAGGCAGTAAAAAGGGGCAAAATATGTTTTTAATGAATCGTCTTTATCTTTGAAATACAATTGGCTATCGTCGTGATTTTAACTTTAATTGGTTACTTTTACAAATGTCTACGACAGGACTCAAAATCGTTTCGAAATTCTTTATTTAAAGGGGTGAAAATAAGTGAAATGTGTTTTCGATTATCCTTCCATATCTATCGAATCAATCGAGATATCGAAGTACTCTTTGCTTTAAATTGGTGCTTTTGTAAGTATCACAAGTATCATTCAAAATATATTTTCCGAATTCGGCCCTAAACTGGTTAAAAATGGGGTAATATGAGTTTTCGACTCACATTCTATATATATCGATCCCATAGTTTTTTATATAGAGACGTGATTTTTGTGTAGGAATGATGCTTACTCAAACACCGAAAAAGTGATTTCAGGAATTTTCGAAATTTGCCACCTAAGGACGTGAAAAGTGGTGAAAAGTGGTGAAAAGCGTTTTCAATTAATCGTCGATATATCTTGAACCCAGCGGGCTAATGTTGTGTTTTTTACGTCCACGAGATACTAATAAAGTATTCTAAAACGTGATTCAAGGGTTTTTAGAAATTTACTCTCTTAAGTGGTGAAAAGACCTTGAACGTGTTTTAGATAAATCCTCGATATCTATCGAACCCGTCGAGATATACAATTAATTTTTGCTTCAGGATGATGATTACAGAAATTATCGCAAAACAGTTTTCAGATTTTTCGAAATTCGATTTCTCAATACTGTGCAGGGGTTACATGTTTTTTT
>PNEQ01131192.1:0-12173 GCA_003012365.1 Medauroidea extradentata
GCTTTGTATGTACGCTATTAAGGTTATGTTTTCATGGTCCACTAGCCAATGTGTGTGGTTAGTTTCAAATAAAATCTTTGAACGTTTATAATAACGTGAATTCGACACCATCTTCAAGTTTTGGCCAAATAACAACAATTTTTAAGATGACTTTTAACCACCAGAAAATGGTGGTAATATTTTCGAAGTTCGAAGTAAATATTTTATTTCGAATATGATATCGAATAATGAAAATATTCGATTCGGCTTCGAAATTTCGAAGCTTCGCCCACCCCTATTAAATGTAAACCCTACCTTATTTTGCGTAAGGAATTCCCCCCCCCCCCCAGTTTGTCGGTCGAATACTTTTCAGTCACTAAATTTTGAGTTTTGCGCCTTGCCTACCTATTCGAGAACTCATTTTCTGATAAAGTTGTTCCGATGCCGTAATTCCTGATACCGATACCCCGATACCCGTAATATACATATCCGATTCCCCGATACTCGTAATATACTTATCCGATACCCCAATACCCATAAAAATTAAGAAATTCCATACAATTTCCACTAATGTTATAGAAACTCCACTTTCTTCAGAAATAATCTGAGAATTATTTGCAAACGAATTATTTTCATGTTTGCCTAATTCTAAACTTTCAGCTTTCAACACAGTTTGGTGTGTATCACAGTGTTTCAGATGCTTGTTTAGATTTCCAGTCCGGCTATGAAGATTACAAAACTTGAGCGTGTGCTTGTTTTGCCAGCTACTGTACTATATCTTATCGCACCAACATTTCTGCTTGAAATATATTGCTGATAATTTATTTAGGCGTTTGTCAGTGAATTAAAAACGATCAAAACATCAATTTCCATTTATGTAACCCATTGCCAATGTATCGGGCCGATACCACGCCCGGTACAAATACATTACAAAAAGACTTAGTATCGGCCGATCCCGATACTACATATCGGTATCAGAACAACTCTAGTTTTGAATAATGTCCACACGGACGTCTCGAAAACTTCAAGTCAGAGCCAAATGGCAAGATAAACATTTTTGTTCCTTTAAAAGTATTGATTTATAAACATTTTGACAAATTTCTGAATGTTTAGTGTTAGAAAGTCTTACGAAAACAAGGGAAGGCAATCCATACTTCTCTAATGAATAGGGATGATAAATGTAACCGTATTTACATAGGTGTAACATTCATTTCCAATTTTACAAAACTCCAAAGTTGTTTCTGTGGAATTTTATCAAACTATCTTCAACATTCCACCGAATTTTTAAAGACATTATTGCTCAATAATTACGTTGCTTAGAAAAAGTCGTCTCAGTTCTTCGTAAGGCAACACCTGCCAGAGACTGTAACGTACTTTCATATACGACTTCATTTTTCGCGCACAATGTGACAACACAGCAAGAAGAAATTTCCCTCTTGCACTCCACGTCTAGGTGTCATTTTATGTATGTTACGTCGAGTAAACGTAGATTCGTGATTGGACCGCTCAGTATTTAAACCTGCACCAATAATATAATTGTCAGAACAGTGTTAAGTAGCTGTGTAGCGCAAAAAGGGGCTTACTCCGTGCTATGTTGCCACATCGCGCACGTAAAATGACGCTATTATATAAAATTTTGCCGAGGATTCGCATTCTGTGATTATTATTCGACTGTTTATGGACGTCTTATATATCGCATCGGTGGTTTGCGAAAATATTGGATTTCTCAACCATATATGAAGTATCAAAGCATTAGTGGGTATGAATCAAATTGAGTAGTTTGAAATTAGAAATGGATATTAAGGGAATAATGTTTTAGAGATTCATATTTTATTTTACGTGGCTAGTTTACGCACAAGGAAAACGAAAGCATGTCGTTTTCCACGCTCGTGGTTTATGCAAAATGTAAATAAATTAATGGGAACGTGTTTGTGGTAGGCCTATGTACAGTGAAAGAAATTAACGAAACATGTTTTCCTGACATACATACATGCCTACTAGAAGAACAACCACAAGGAAGTGATGTGTAGTGTGAATACAGTCAAGTAGAGAGAGAATCACAGTCAACAGGGAACTGAGAACACACGTTTGCACTCAGCACTCTTCGTAAATATTTGACCTGTTGACTACACCGCATCAAACTCGACTCCTCTCTCCTTACGTTACAGCTTGCTAAGCTGTTCTCGTCTTTGATGGTTGTATATATTACCTATCAGGAAGCTCCTAAGCTGTATCTTTGGCTGCTGGGTATTCACACAGAACTACAAGTTCCTCTGTCTTTTCTTTTAAATTCCATCGTTACTACGTACTAACCTCACAACGTCTTCCTCACAACCGCTCAAGGCTCTAATGTTCATCGCTCACCAAAGCTCAACATTCTCAACACTACTCAAAATGAAAATAACAAAAATTTTATGGTGGCATAAAAGTAACATAATATTTGTAATTGTTATGTCACAAATAACTCTAATTAATGTGTTGATTTTGCAGCTATAGATTATAATAGCTCTATTTCACTCACGATTCAAACTGAGACCTTCCCAGTAGAAGACTAAATGTTATATGTTATACTTATAAGTCGTTATTTCCAGATATCACAAGAATTGTATCTCAGCTAACGTCACTAACTTTCCCAAGCCTAATGTTAATGTCCGGCCATTTCTATGTATAGAGATAGAAAGACGGCTTTGAATAGTACACACAGAAGCATTACGGCTTCAACATTTTGATAGAAGCTAGGGAATGTCCGTGCGAGGATTTTAAGGCCTCTCTTGTTTCTACTTATTTGCGATAGTCATTTTTTATGCTTAAACGTGAGTAGGTTTTTAAAACCTGTCTGACAGTTATGTTTAAAATGTTTTTTTATCGTAATAGTTAAATTTTTCAAGACTATAAATTGAATGGTTTCTAATAAAAAGTCAATTAACCAGAATTTCGTTAGTTACATAATTATACTCTGTTCCATATAAGTTCGGCTACATTTGACAGAAATTTATGGGTATTAATTTTCAGTATTTTGTGATTTGTTGCACAATGCAAGACATTTGTTGGCTCTAAAATGAACCTGAGATGTCCATTTCAGCATTTGTACTGCAAAATTTGCTTTGTGTTGTGACACAAACAACAAAATATTACAAATTGTTGCCCACAAGTTGCTGTCTAATTTATCCAAACTTACATGAAATGTAGAACAGCTACAACCACGAATATCTACTGCCTTGAAAAAAAAATCAGCCAACATGGAGACCATTCTAAGAAAAACTGCCAAATAGATTTTACATATCTGCTCTCGTTCAGGCGTAAAAAATTAATATCGCTAGAAAAACGTAGAAACAGGGGAGGATGGTTATCATATAGGTCTATATATTATCATATAAAAATTATAAAATTGACAGTTTTCATTTTTGTAGATTTTGATGTTTGAAGCACTTATTTTTCTTTTAAACAAGTCTCAATTTTTTACTCGAAATGAAAGCATACCACAGCATAGTGCTATATATATATATATATATATATATATATATATATATATATATATATATATATAAACGTCCGCTGATAAAATATCTACTCGGCAAACAAATCTTATCGAATTTTGATGAGTAGTTCACAGTTTATTGGCGATTCAGTGGACCAGTCGTCCGCTCGACATCGTACCTTTCCATACCCCTTAATGTAGATATTGGGTCCGTAACACAGCTTCATAATTTTATGTACAGTTCGTACTTGACACATTACATACGTATCTACAAACTTTGTTAATATGCTAATGTTGCTGGTTGCATGACAATCAAACGAACGTGACATTTGATCTTAATTCTTAACGATATTTGCTATTTTTCAAGACGCGCCAGGTATTAAATAAAAACTATTTTAACAAGCATATGTATTTGCGTTATTTTTTGTTTTGTTTGGTTGCGTTTCCGACGTAATGATAGTTAACTCACAACACCCGCTCAGATATCTCCATCACCAACAAAATAACTCGACATATATCAATTACAGCTGTATACCAGCAACGCCTATTTATTGAAAGCAGTTGACACCTTTGTGTGCTTCTGGTGATGGCCAACACTATACTCTGTCCACTCTAAGGTTGCAGCAGAAATAAAAACTGCTAACGAAATAAATCAAAGCACTTGAATTATATCTTGATTCTTCACGTTGTGATTGTGTCGTAGCACAATTACCTTGTATTTTTCAATATTTCAAATGAAATTTTCGCTGTACGAAAAATGTTATTGACATTCACTTGGCTGGATTAGCTGCAACCTTAGAATGGATAGAGTATAGGATCACGATCTGCGATATTATAAACTGTTATAATTAATTCACAGACTAACTCATCAAAAATATTACGTTAAGTAAAACAGTTTATTCCAAAACATCAAATATACTTTAAAAAACTACAGCGTTGCTTCATTTTCATTACATTTTTTTAGATACGATTGTATTTTAAAACTTCCAGTATTTGTAAACTTATTTTGCTGCTACATATTAAGAATCTTCTTACGTGCGCATTACAGGATTTGACAAATAGTTTTGCCTCTTGTGTGTGTCTGTTTGCAGTTACAAGAACTATTCGCTCGAGCCTCGCCACTTAAAATTTAACAACACTCCAATTCTCTGCTCTCGAAGAAAACGTTTGAGAAAAAAAACGAGAAGAGTTTAAATGTTTTAATTATCTTTCTCAACTACTTCCATCCATCTTTGGATGTACAACAGACAGTGGCACTTTCAGTTGAAATGACTGACGACAGTTTTCAGCGCATGGAAGGAACAAGGAACGGAGAAACTTCTGAAAGTGAGGCAATAAAGAAAATGGGGGAAATTTTTACTTGGTAGGAGCGATACTTCTGTTAAAACTACTGTATTTTTTAAAGTTCATCATCCCGTTTTATTTTCTGGAGGGGCTCAGTTAAAAAAAAACACCTTGGTGCAAAGTTTACGGACGGCAATTAAACAAGTTTTTAAGGTATGTCATACTGCTTACTTAAATCGGGTTACAAACTGTCTAAAATATTTTTAATGGTATATTTGATGTAGATTATAGTGTGATGACATTGGAATTAACTGTTAATGATGCAGTATTACAGCATAAATAAATACACCCCGATTTATTATTTGGACATAATGTGGAATATATCCACGGTTTACACAATATTCCCACTGTGTCCTTTAGCATACATTATGTATACATACATACAAATATACATACATACACACCAATCTTTCATGCGTGTTCCTGGAATTTCCTGTAACATCAAATGAGGTTCTTTTTATCACAAGACACTTGCTAATTTCTTGTTATCATCTGGCAACAGGCTAGAATTCACTGGCCTATACTCACACGGATACACTCCGTGATATTATTGACTCCAGACCATCGTATCTCTGTGTGCTCGTGTTACAGGACAGTGGGCATTTTACACATGGCCTTATCGCATTGGTTGTAGACGTCTATCAGGCTCACCACACAAACTACCAACCAACACTAGACGACAGATGGGCACACAGTAACTTAGGGTCTAGTCTGATGTCGGATAACAACGCGAGATTGCAGGTCTCTAGACATAACCTAGTACGGGAACATCCTTGGCTGTTTACTTCATTCAATTAAGATTACAAATTCTCTTGATGCATTCCCGGGTTCTGAATTGACATTACTCGCAACATATCTGAGAAAACAAATATATTGTTTGCGTACTTTTGTATTTATTAGAGGAACTGCAATGCGACATTACACCTCTCCAGTTATGCTCTAAGGGTATCTTGGGATGAGTAGGGATTATCGCTATATCACTGTAAGTATGTATCGGAAGAAGGCAGCACTTGGCGCAGTGGCTAGAGAGATTTCCCCGCCCTTGACATTCTTCACATTCCGTTGCTTCACCAACGTAGGGCTACATTTCCCATCATCCTTCATGTTCCAGCAGACGTCTACAGGCACGCAGTCAGATAACTACTCTCGAAGTGAGATATCTAGCTCTCAAGTACCCTTCCCTTACACTATTTTAATGGGATAACCTCAATATAACTTCGTGCTGTGTGGATTAAGTAAACAAGGGTCTCATTAAGGATAATCCGTGAAAAGATTCCTCTTTTTATTGTTGAAAATGCATAATTTGTTTTTACAAAAATCCTATGAGGATATTTGTAATATTTACCTCGTGACGTATCAAAACATTATGAAAAAAGTTACGTTGTAGTAATTCTTTTTAGTTTGCAGAAATTGATAAATTGAAAAGAACGCAGCAAATATGTATGTAGTTAACAGTTTTTACAATGCACATTAGCAAATAATTACAATATTGTACATGTAATTATTGTACATGCAAATATGTTTATGGTATCAACATATTTACGAAAAAAATTAGGCATGCAGTCCTATTAACGTTAATATATGTGTATATATATATATATATATATATAATTCAGTATTCGGTACTAAACACAACTTATGTTACCTTAGGGCAGGGTCACATTCTATATGAGAATAGGTCGGGGTGGTGAAGGATGAACAGGCTGCACGGCTAGCGAGGCATGTCTGTCGCCCGTGTCTGGCCCGAAGAATGAATGAGGTGAGGGTGAGATGAGTGCGGAGCAACGACAGAATGAGAGAAGCGATAGGAACAGGAGCTTACGAGAATACCCACCGGCCAACGACAACGTTTGCCACGTTTCCCACGTGCGAAAATTCGGGACCGAACCCGCCTTGGTTGGATGCGAAAGTTCTGACCCCTCGACCATCGCGGCTCCTTGATGTTGCGTAATACAGATTCAAAACTAACATTGCTATACGACAGGCAAAGACACCAATTAAACAGCCAGTGGGTCGATGCAATATTCACTCAACGCAGTCGAATCGGAATGTACCTAAGCATTCCTTTACAAAGTACAGGTATAGAAAGCACTGGTTTAAAAAATACAGGTTTACAAAGAACTCGTTTACAAAGTAAGTATTTACAGAGTACAGTAATACAAATTACAGAACTACATCGTTCATGTTTAAACTCTACTAGTTTATAAGTACAGGTTGCAAAGTAAAAGTTTGCGAAGTACAAGTTTACAAAGTATGTGTTTACAAAATGCAGGTTTTCAAAGTACAGATTTACGAAGTGAAGGTTTACAAAATATGTATTTAAAAATTACATGTTAAGTACGTGCATACAAATGACATGTTTACGAACTACATGTTTATAAAAATGCACATTTAAAAAGTATATGTTTACAAAGTACATCTTTATAAGTACAGGTTTACAAGTACAGGTTTACACGTACACATTTACAAAGTACATGTACAAATAAGGGTCTCAGACAGTCATTTAAAGTGGCTTTTCGCATGGCCAACTACAGCTACGTAGCCGGCTGCAGAGTAAGCTCAGCTAGCAGCTTGGTAATCATATTATATTGAATTATTATTATGGCGTACAAAGAATTCCTTAGCTTAATTCAATAGCTGCTACGAATATTACACTCTGGTAACGCCACCAGCAGACTGCTATCATTAAACAAGAAACGATTTTGAAGAGTGAGAAGTTGAAAATATTTTGATCAGCGAAATTTTCAGCGCTGATGGTGTGTGATATGAGGTGAGGATGGAGCGGTGCCGAAAAGAAAGTGCGGGGAAAGGAAGATCAATTAAAAAACCCGCCGACGAACGGTTTTGTCCACTTGGCGAAAGGGACTTTTCTCATAAATCATGAACTAGAGAGATTGTTTTAAGTTTTTCTCTTTGACATGACATATATCATTGTTTCATTCGCTTTTTGAAATCCATACGGCATGGTTTCCGTTACTTTTGTGACAACTGTAGTCGCTCCAGTGTGTAAAGCACTTTTTTCTTGTCATCTGTTTCCAATTACAAAAGAATGAAGGTTGCTACTATTTCAGAAAACTGAATAAGATTTTATCTATACCCTGTCATGTCAAGAACGTTGATACAGCCATTGGAACAATATTTATCGAGAAATAAATCCACAAGGGTAGAAATCAATCCCTCTTAAGGGCTTGTTCCCGATTTTTTTTCAGACTGGTGCCAATAACTCAAATATTTTTTAACCAAAAGTTTTGAAACAATTTGAATGAATGTGCAATCACACGATGCACAATATTGTGGACGCGTTTTTTAAAGTAATGTACCATTCGCCAGCAAAAAAAAATTATTTCCTTCATTTTTGCTTATTTTCAAGACGAAAAACGTAGTACTTTGGGTAACGAAATCTAAAAAACAGTTCAGTATAATTCTACAAAAAAATTCAGCTACAAATTATAACATATAAGTGTCAAAACTGTGCAGCGAAATTTTTGATATGAGTATTAGGTAGCAATAAAAAAATATTTTCGAAATCACTGCAAAACTCCGTAACAAGGCATTAAGAGGACACAAAGTGGGCACGAAGCGGAAATAAATCGGAAAACGATCCACCACGCGGAAACTAGGAGGAAATGAGGTGGGAACTAAGTGGAATTGAAGCGGAAACTAGGAGGAAATGAGGTGGGAACTAAGCGGAATTGAAGCGGAAAACGATCCACCACGCGGAAACTAGGAGGAAATGAGGTGGGAACTAAGCGGAATTGAAGCGGAAAACGATCCACCATGCGGAAACTAGGAGGAAATAAGGTGGGAACTAAGCGGAATCGAAGCGGAAGCAAAGCGGGATTGTAGAGGAATTTTCTGATAGATGGCGCTGCAGTCGGCAACCATGTCTGTTCACACTGTTGGCTCCTAGTGTTGATTTTGTTCTATTAATTTCAATTTAAACTAAAAAAAAAATACTTCGCCATGGGGCGGGGTCGAACTACGAATCCTTGGTTTCTTAAGACATACGGCCCCTGTCTACATTGTTTCAATTATAATAAATATTTGGGTCAGCGAAGAGGCGCGCGCGCGGTAGCTTTCATCACCACTGCACCAAACATTTTCCCCTTTAATTAGACTTTTTGAGTAACCCCAAGTAACTTTCGTGAGACAATTTTATAGAGACAATTTTTGAGACGATTGGAACAAACACAAATTCACGCCCAGCCAGGCCTGGGAATCGAACCCAGAACCCCTAGCAACAAGGACGACAGTTCACTCGGCTATCTTTTTTCTTCGTAATGCTAAACTCCTTGGCGAGGTCGAATCGCTAAGCCAAACATCCCCTTTTAAAACATATTTATCGGACAAGACTGTGACTGACAATTCAAAAACATTAACGGACGAAAACCCAGTCGGATCTGGGAATCGAGAACACAGAACCCCGCGGACCAGAGTCGGATGCTCAACCAACCAGGCTACAGGGGCCGGCGGCTAAGTACAGTCATGTTAAGAGTACAGTTTAAATGTAGCGTTTGTATACATACATATAACTTTCTTTGATTTAAAAAATCCCCTCACTAACAGGATAATGTACGACAAAAGCATCAGGAAACCACCCTTAAAAACACTGAAATTAGTGAGTTTGGGTAAAAAAAAATATAACGTTATTTATTACTACACTAAAACCGTCTTAGGCCTATACGAAGGACAGATATGGTGTGCTAATGTCTGGTGTATTTGTTGATATTTACTTACAAATACTGTGTTAAAATTAATCACAAACTCTGCGCAAGTGAGAGTAAAACTGGACGATGTCGTTGGTTATTCGACTCTACCTCACATTCACGCCATTAACCCTCATTGGCCAGGACCACAGCTGTCGAGAGCAGAGGCGCACCGAAGGAGAGGGGCACCTGGTCCAAATACCCCCCCCCCCTCCCTAGAACCATAAAGTCAATTAGCAAATGTATTTACACATTTTTGGCATTTGTACCTTCTCATTAATGCCGCAAAATGCACCGGAATTATGCAATGTGTTTAGGTATAGGCGGTTCACTATAAACTTAACACTCAGCAGAACTTGTAATTAGTTAAAAATATGTTTTATTGGACCAATATATGTTGACTTTTAAGACTGTTGAAACTTTTACACCGGTTTTCAGTTACATGGAAGTTTTCATATTAAAAATAGTAAAGATAACTGCCAAACGGCTGAAAGAAAACTTAATGTTTTGCTCACTTTATCGTGAACGGCCTATACTCAATTTCTTATTGTGTACGTAAAAGTCAATAGATAATTTTACCGTCCTCGTCCTAGACTTCTGGCATAGAGTGAGTGCAATGACAAAGAATGCCTTCATTTTACTTTCTTTTTATTTTTGTAAATAAATATATATTTATATATAAACACACACAAGTAGTAGGAAAAAGGGGCTCCTGGGACACAGGCTTCAGGCTGTGGGCATGCGGGCAAGGCCGCCATCTTGGATTACGTCACGGCGGCAATTTTGTTGTGCACGGCGGCCATTTTGTCACATGTCATGTCACATTATGTCATATCATGTCACATTATGTCATATCATGTCACATTATGTCATATCATGTCACATTATGTCATATCATGTCGCATTATGTCATATCATGTCACACTATGTCATATCATGTCACATTTTGTCATATAATGTCACATTATGTCATATCATGTCACATTATGTCATATCATGTCACATTATGTCATATCATGTCACACTATGTCATATCATGTCACATTATGTCTTATGTTATGACTTATGTCTTATGTTATGTCTTATGCCGTATGTTATGCCTTATGTTATGCCTTATGTTATGTCTTATGCCATATGTTATGTCTTATGCCATATGTCATGTCTTATGCCATATGTTATGTCTTATGCCATATGTTATGTCTTATGTTATGTCTTATGCCATATGTCATGTCACATCATATCGTCCATCTTGTCGTGTCCTCCATCTTGTTTCAGGCAGTCATTTGTTTGAGGGAATTTTTCCCTGCAGGAGGGAATTTTTTCCTCGAAATTTCCCTTTTCGTCTGCTGGGGAGGTCATGTTTGTTTCCACCATTAGCTACTAGGTGGCGCTAGTGTCGCAGTTTGTTTCCATCATTGACTGCTAGGTGGTGCTGCAGTCGACATCCGCCATATTTGTTCCAACATCTACATCATAGGCTGCTAGAGTGTGCTAGTATCGCTATTGATGTAAGGTCGAAGCTGCTTATGTTTGTATATGGGAGAATAGACCTTATGATTTTATTTTTAGAGAGTTAAAAAATTTTAGTTCGCCGGGTGTTGGTTTCGAACTTGCAACCTTTGTGTTAGCAGACATGTGCCCTAGCCCACTTTTTTTTTAATTGTTTGGTACAATGGCAAGGCTAACGCCTCGCCACTGCACCAAACATTCCCCCCCCCCTTTTAAGTTAGTTAATTAATGCCTTTCCCCAGTAACTTTTGTATTCTGTAGTTGTCGCTGTAATGGTAAGTTGTCTTCTGACACACATACAAGACGAACACAAACACCCAGTCCTGAACCCGAGAAGGTGGTTGTAAATGTCACCTCCCCGGCCGGGAATCGAACCCGGGACCCTTGCCTCAGAAGCCAGGAGTGCTAACCACTGAGCCCACTTTTTTTTTTTTTTTTTAATGTTAGGCTCCTTGGCGAGGTCGCAACATCGCCAACGAGCCAAACATCCCCCCCTTTACAGCTTTAGTATGTGACAATTCCCCAGTTGTGACAGTATATGGTGACTCTGACAATTGAAAAGACGCTAACGGACAAATACAAATTTTACACCCAGCCAGACCCGGGAATCGAACCAGATCCCCTCGTATCCAAGTCGGTCGCTCAACCAACTCAGCTACGGGGGGGTCGGCTCTGAGCTACGAGTACATTGACGAGAGGACACTGTTAAATAGTGTATATATATAAAAATAACTTTTTGTACCAGATAAATGTTCACATTTAATTTCATTTACATTTTTAGCATACCTATGTCTTATTGATTATATACATTAAATAGTATTACTATTTTTATCCTACGAAACCTCATAGCGGGCAATTGAATCATTTTCATATGATTCAAAATAAATGCACGCATGAAACCTCAAAGCGGGCAATTGAATCATTTTCACATGATTAAAATAAATGCACGCATGAAACTTCAAAGCGGGCAATTGAATCATTTTCATATGATTCAGAAAACCTCGACGAAATGCATGCATGAAACCTCAAAGCGGGCAATTGAATCATTATCATATGATTCAGAAAACCTCGACTAAATGCACGAACGAAACCTCAAGGCGGCCAATTGAATCATTTTCATATGATTCAAAAAACCTCGACGAAATGCACGCATAAAA
>PNEQ01131193.1:0-12172 GCA_003012365.1 Medauroidea extradentata
AAATGTGGAAATAAGTTTTTGTGGGCACACTAAGTTTGTTTTTTTCTTTTCGGAGTTGCGGGAGACATTTCTTTTGAAGCTTAAAATACCCGGGAATGAGTGACTACAGCCTGAACCTCGGGAAGTTTCGCCAGCGATCTTGCTTGAGTGCGGGAATTGTAATGTACAATTCGTGTATGTAACTTCATTTTTTTCGTCTGACAAAATAATTATAATTTGCAACAAACTAATAGCGTTGGTACCTTTATTCATTTGTGTAAAGACCCTGCTAGGAAGTAGGCCTAATGTAAAGGTAAACTTCGCACTTGTGTTTTTCTTGTGTCGAAAACGATATTTATGAAGGATAATAAACTGTGAGTGGGAACTTATTAAACCAGTATAAGTGACCCGCCACATTATTATTCTCTATTCTTTTTTTCTTAATTTGTGATTCGACTACAGTAATCTCCAACATCAAGATACTTAGATGAACTTTAGTCCTGCGAGGTTATAGAATGCCATTCTGAAGAAAGAAGCTATAATTTTAAAATAAAATCATTTGTTACTAATTTGAAATTAGCATTGTACCATCTCAGTTTTAATTCTGTAACTAACTGAACAGTAATTATTGCGGTGGGTTACATAGGGTTTACATTTGCATAATTTTCATATTTAACAATATTTATTTATTTTAATCAGTAAATTTTGCCGCAGGGACTCGACACGAGTCTCTTTTTCAGTTTTGTATTTCCTGAATATTGTTAAGTACCTTTTTGATGTCATTTGAGAGCTTTAAGGCGTATTTTACAATTTCAGTTTTAATATAAGTTTGGTCGATGCTAATGACCAAGATGTGCGACAGGCTAGTGCCTGAGCAGCAGGTAAGGTTGGACAAAGGGCCTAGAGTCCTAGGAATTGACCGTCACGAAGTTTCCAGCGGTGTCCAATTTGTATCACTCTGCCAGTGGTGCCCTTAGTGTTTTGTGTAGTTTTTCATATCAATATATGCTGAAGACCTCGCTGTTAAGCACTGACCAAAATCTCTCATATCAATATTTTTTTTTTACAATCTGGAATTTTATGTTTTAAACACGTACTACTAGGAGTTTTATAGTTTCAATTGAGGGCTCTGTTCAACCCGTTAATTATTAATTATTGATACCAAATGCTTGGAGTTTTTAAAATCAGAATTTGATGATTAACAGTGCCAAATGCTTCTAACAAATCAGAGTACAATGGCATCAACTTCATTCCGGGTAGTGACCGCTCTGTAAAATAACTTATCTCAACGTTGTAATTTTGGCTTCCAACAGTTTTTTACGAACAACAATTTGCGCCGGCGATAAGTTCATAACGAAACAGTGAATAGTAACAATCGAATCAACTAATCAACTTTAGCTATGTAGTTTGATCGTCAAACTATCACAAGACATCTACAGTGCTGCGGTCTGCCCTGCCGTTGGACGTTTGAACCATCGGTGAAATCCACGCTTTACACTGATGTCAAATATCGTCATTGTGTTATATTTGCTGACGTTTATTGAAAGTGTATTTTCCACGAATGTGTTTTAGTTTCGATACACGTGAACTGTATCACATTTGCTTTATGTTTATAAGAGTTTTTCGTGCGTGAATATTTCTAAGTTCGGAGCATTGTGTTTTTGTTACATTTGTTGCAAATTTTTTTGTCTGCTTGAGTTGTGGCAATTGAGTTTTGGAAGGGGGAGACCCAAAGTGACTATTAAAGATAGAGTCAGGGACTACAAGGCAAAACATTTTTAAGTAAATCGGGAATTTTAATGTGTGGCATTTGCAATGTGAGGTTAGAGTGGCAAAAGAAAGATAATTTGGACAAACACTGTCAATCTAATGGGCATAAAAAAAACATCAGCAGAAAATGACCCTCAGCCTAGGAAGCGGCAAGCGAGCTTATGAAAATGTTAAGAAAAGTAACGCAAGAAAAATCTGAATTTGTCTTGGATACTGTAAAGACATTCATTCAAGCAAACATACCCTTACATAAATTAGACAACCCTGCATTACGTGAATACTAGTAGAAATATGTTAAGGGATCTGGTGACTTGCCAACGGGTGACAAGTTGTGACGACTTTATGTGGAGTAATGTGGCGAAGAGGAGAGGGAAAGACTGTGCAAAGAATTTAAGGCGAAGACATTGTTATAGTTGCTGATGAAACAACCGACAGTCAAGGGCATTGTGTTTTTGCAGTATTATTTAGAACTGTAAGTAATGCAGCAAAATAAAAAGTTGCCCTTGCAAGTTGCATCTTTCTGGATAAGGCTACAGGAACATGCAGTCAAGCAATTGTAGAGACTGTCCAGAAATACGGCATTTCGTATGAGCACACTTTGCTTTGGTGTCTGACTAAGCTCGGTACATGGATACCTGCCTCACTGCTTTGAGTGCGCTTGCTGGGGACCATTTGATACATTATAAATGTTGGGCCCACAAAATTACCTCATCCGAGACATCTTTATGACAGAACTGCCACAACCTAACAGGCTGATTGTAAACCTGAAAATGTCATTTCTTCATGGCAGAAAGATCAAATATTTGTATATGAGTTTTATGGACGTTACAAGTAGTGCTACGTAAAAAAAAACCTTTTTGTTAGGTTAGGTTAAGTTAGGTTGTTAGGTTAGGTAACAAAGTTTTTATGTATGACTACTTCTAATGCCTCCAAAAGCCTTACGTAAAATTTTTTGTTATGTTGCTTAGTTTAGGTTAGGGCACCTAACCTAATTTAATGTTTGTAACTTAATTTAACTTAAACTAACATAACCTAACAAAAAAATTACGTAGGACTACTTATAATGTCTGTAGAAAAATTATTCATAATAAATTACACGTTTAAAAACAATAGTTTGGCCAGTACACAATGAGTAGAGATACTTAATATTTTCCTTTCTTTTGTGAAGATGAACACTACATATCAACATAACTTCACCTTGCAGAAATTTTATCATATCTTCACTATTTACAAAGCAACGAAGTCCTGGGAATATTCATATACAACAATTTTGACTTATGTCAATTCACTTTCCACTTTTAAAATGCTGTCGTTGTGAAGTTATGGTGAGAAAAGCTCTCGATACCAGAATGAAAAGCATTTAATAAGTTGTCTAAAAATAGATGTGTAATATGTACCTGGTCACTACACCATCACTCTTTAAATCCCAAAAGCATACTGTAAAATGTTACCCCCCCCCCTCTTTTTTTATTCATCGAAACAAACTACAACTTTCCTCCCCTCTAGCAATTAACTCATTTCATTAATGAAATATGATGCAAGACCAAATGTGTTGTAAAAACCTATCTTATCTCACTGTAACTGAAGATTCTTTGATGCGACACAAATCTGGAAACATTGTTTCACATGGTACAGATTTGAAAAAAGCATCTAGGCCTACTGTCATAGATTAAGCCTACATAGGGTTTTCTGCCTTAAATGTGGCTCATAACGGAACACCGGCCTATGCTGCTTAAAGAAAAATTAACATTGCACAAATTGCACCTTGCAGAGTTATCACCAGGATCTGCGTGATGCATTTAAAAGTAGTAGGATTGGTTAGCCAATGCAGTCTTTCTTCTTGTCATGTCTGTTTTCCCTAAATTAATTACGTTGTGGAAATAACACTCATTAAACATACAATTCCACATATTTTTAATGCACTAAATAATTTTCATAAACACACACGAGATCACATTATGCTGTAACTTTGTAACACACCTTTGTCACTGCACGAGTCAAAAAGCTCACGCGTGTTCCTCCATTATGCGGTACGGTAGATAAAATACCATTTAAATGTAAATCCATGGACTTCAGACATGATCAGAAGATATTAATACTCACACGAACCATAGAAAAAAATATTCACGCCACGCCAAGTAAACAATAAACAACCGACTATTAACAAACGTATCAGCATGCCGCATGGTAAGAACAAAAGTGAACTGAGAATTCTATGTTTCCAAGTCCACACCTTCAATTTTTACTACGAACTCTTGGGAAAAAACACTACTGTTTAAAACCTACATTATTAACTAAAAATTCATTAAAATTTACGGCATTTTGATAAACAGTAGCCTACACAAGAAACACCAAAAGAGAGTAATTTTTTACCACTGTGGAAACTTGAAAACATCACAACACATTGTCAGGGAAGCCATTGGTCTGGCAACACTGGCGGGAACCACTAAAAATTCTGGTACAAAATGCCAAAAAAATCTTATTTGATACGAAAAACTGGTACCACGCGTCAAATCCACTGTTCCACACAACTACAAGATCGGTACGAAAATACATTACGGAACTAAAAAATTGGTAGGGTCTATATGTACCAAGAAAATGGTACGTAGTGTTCGTGGAAATGTTTATCAAATCTTGAAATTCCAGGTTGTTTAGAGAATTCCCCGACTGTTCCCAGTTTTCCCGGTCGCTCGGCACCCTGGAATATCCTGGATTACCTCCTGTGTTATTTCCCAAACCAGTCATCACAAGATGGAATTCATGTTTCAAAAGTGTTGTCTATCTTGACAAATATCTCGAGCCTCTCACAAACTTTCTTACTCAGTAATAAGAAAAAAAACAAGTAAAGGCACAGATTACATTTATTTCTGAAATCTGCCAACCTCTAACGACATTGATCAATGTTTTTTAAGGTTCTGAGTACCCTTGTGGTCATATCATTTGGGACCACCTTAGTAGAATTTATCTGTCATTGGGGAGACAAGCAAAAGGACTCTTCCCAGAAAAAACAGCAGCCCTTTTGCCTCAGTGCAAAAACACAGTGATGATTGCAAAAATTATTGAAAATCTAAAAAATGCCAGCACAAAAGCACACGTGAAACTTGCACTGCACATGGGGACATGTGAAGCGAATAACATGTAGGCAAACTCTCCAACCATGCTGCTACAGGGCTAGTGGTGCTAGTAGAAGCTTCTGTGCATTCCAACAAATCACTACTGCCTGCATGTAAATCTGTGGACATGAGTAAGTTTATGGATGGATATATATATTTCCATCAGCAGTTGGTAGAACAGCTGAAAGATGGGGCAAAAGTTATTGTTCTTCAAATTTTGCTAGCAATAAAACCAAATTTTGAAGGATTTTGCTGTGCAGCTATCAAATCTCTCTGGCTGCCAGTTAACAGCGTAGATGCTGATAAATTTTTCAGCAGCTACATCCGTGTGCTAATGGATAGAAGGAAAAAACTGACTGGAAATAACCTGGAGATGTGTGCTATGTTGAAGTTTAACCAGTAGGCCAAGTTTAAATTGTGATTGTTGATCATCAGTAATCTTAAGATAATGACCGACAGTGACAAGCAGGGTGAAAATACAGTTTAGAAAACTATTTTTCTCTTTTCTTAAATTAACACTACAAAAATTGTAAGTCCAGATTCTATAGTTGCGACAAAAAGCTATTTTTCTCATTTTATAAATGCTATAAAATGCTACAGACCACAAAGTAACTGCTATAAAATGGATTTGTAAATGCTCTTTTAACGTACCTCTAGTCATTGTAGACGGTTACTGGTTACATAAAAAATTTACACAAGGACAAGAATTAGGTATGAAAGGAGGCACCGTGGCCTGCGTCAAGGAACAATCCCAGCATTTCACCTGGTGTGATTTTAGTAAACAATAAAAAACCGAAATTAGGATGGCCACAGTCAAATTTAAATTTAGATCCCCCTAAATAAGAGTCCAAGGTATTACAGTCGCACAAACTCACCCTGTGTAACAACAAACAGGTGGTCATTTCCCAAAAATTCAGTTAAAATTATTTTTCTCATCTCGTAGGAAAATAAAAATGCCTTAAATTTTTCCTGATGCTATTAATCTTGCATAATACAGTTAGCAAAGAAAAATAAAATAGTTTGTACCTCATTGACAAAGCCATAGTGGACGAGATCCTGGGCCAGGTGCAGAGAGGTATCTCCATTCGACAGAATGCATGTCAGCTGCCGGTTCATTTTGTCATCCATCCGCAGCAAGATGGTCATCTGCAACAAGAAACACTCATGTTCCCTGAAGGTATAGAAAAGGGTCATATCTAGTACAGCCAGGACTACAACATTGTCAAAATTTTCACTGAGCCTGTTTAATATCATTTCCATTAAGGAACAAGGGTTAAGTTAAGGGACTATTTACCTGGGAGACATGGTATGGACACCTTTCATGATATCACTTACAGACAAAAACCTTTCTGCTTTTAGAAGAGGAAAAAATTGATGCAAGAACTGAAATGTAGACAAAAAATTTTTAAGTGTTTTGTTGGGTACGGAAATATTATTTGTTGACAGTTTTAAGGGTATCAAAAAAAAGGTAAAAGATCTTACAGAAATGTGGGGCGCACAAAGATTAACAACAAAAGTAAGTGGTGGCATATACGTAGGTTCAACAGGTACTGAGCCATATCTGTACAGGCAGACATGATCTGTTATGACCTGGCAAATGGAACCAACCAAAGATTATTGGCCCTGTATGGGACACAGAATTTCAGAAAATTTCAGGGTTAGTCATTGAAATGCCTGAACCATTCTATACCTGTATCAACAGCATGTTCAAGCCCCTCGACCATAAGATCCTCCTGAAAGATTGCAGTTCTCCCAATGGCTCTTAAAAATATGTGATAGTGATCCAAATTTTACAACTAAGAAACTGTACACAGATTATACTGGTTTCATGTGAAATGTAATTGTCAATACCATAACGAACATGTGTAGGCAGCTGAAAATACATATACAATTGTACCTGTTGTATAACATCTCTATACATAAAAGAGAACACTGACTGGCCGACTTATCAAACTGCAGTCCAAAACCACTTGATCTAGAATCTTTAAATTTTTTGTTAAGGTTCCCTTCAGGTTGTAGGCGAGCACTAAGGGATTTTTCGAAATTCAACCTCTAAGGGGACGAAAAGGGGTGAAATGTGTTTCCGAAGAAATGTCGATAGATTTCGAACCCAACGGCCTATCATCATGATTTTTACTTAAATAGGACACATGTAAAAATGAGTATTAGCCAATTTCAGGATTTTTCTATATTCAACATATAAGGGGATGAAAAGACATCGATACCTATCAAATCCTTCCAGAAAAAAAGTTAGTGTTCACTTCAAAATGTTGATTACGCAAATACCCAAAAAGTGTTTTTAGGATACATTGAAATTCTACCCGCCAGCAGTAAAATGGGGCAAAATGTGTTTTTTTTATGAATCGTCTATATCACTGAAACACAACTACCGTCATGTTTTTACTTCAGTTGGTTATGTGTACAAATGTCTATGACAGGACTTAAAAGATATTTCAAAATTCTTTAACTAAGGAGGTGAAAATAAATTACATGTGCTGTCTATTATTCCTCCATATCTATCAAACCAATTGAGATATTGAAGTGCTCTTTGCTTTAGATTGACCTTTTGTAAATATCCCAAATGCCATTAAAATATATTTTCCGAATTCTGCCCCAAAGAGTTAATAAAAGGGTAAAATGTGTTTTGGGGAAAAAAAAAAGATACACACACACACACACACACATACGTACACATACTGTCTATCACACGTAAGAATTCCGTATTTTGGCAGCCGATGCTACCAATATTTTTAACACGTGGAAGAATAACATACAATTTAAAACAACAGGACGTGATCGTATGACCTGATGAAGCAGTAGTGGCAGCCCTGATCAACAAATCGGTTAACTTTGATCACAGACACTGAAAATAGTGTGTATTATATGTGAAAAATAAGCAAACACTTTGGAGGAACCGTAATATATTAACACGTTTATGTATCCAGCATTAGTCAGACAACTATTTTTTTCTATTCAAACTGCATGATTTCTATAACTATTTTACAAACAACCGCACCATTATCAACAGACCTGTACTGGCAACCAAAACAAAGGACACCATTATGTAAGCTTCATGTGTTCGTGTCCGTGTGCGTTTGTAATTATTTTCTTTTAAGGTGGTGTTATAAATTCTGTGCATATGTTTAGTACATATATTGCAATGCTGGAATTAAAATACACGGCCTGTAATTGCCAACAACAACGGGATACTTTAAAAGACGTGTTTCGGAAGAGGGAACTGGAAAAACGTTCAGCTTTTCAGTATCGTGGCTTGTCTACAAAAATAATCGCTAGGTAATTCTTCTAGAGAAAAGTGCTACAGTATAAAAAATTTTGCCTACCTTTTATTTTAACTGAATTTGTGTTATATTTGTACGGTTCTTGTTGTGGGCGTATATGTAAACATGCTTTTTCAAGTCGCCGACTCAATAAATTATTTTTGTACGAAAATATCAGTGTTTTTATAACATGAAGTCCACGTGATACTTTGTGCCTGTCGGCTGCAAAAGTGTAGGCCTACATACTACCAAAAGAAAAGGTCAGTAAACTTAAGCCTATGTATGTGTTTAATCATGTGTTACCAAAAGATTTAAAGCTGATTTGGGAAATTAGTCCTACCTATGGTTTATTACTTACGCTTTTTGTTGATATATTTCAGTTTAGGTTGTAAGTGTGCAAATTTTTGCTATGTAGTCTACAAAAAATATGTTGACAAGTTTTTTTTATATATAAGTTTTGTGAGTCGCACGACTTTGATAATAACATCAATATTTCGAAGGGAGGCCCTATCCACAAAAGGTTAAGTTTTTTCGATAGTCTGCTAGGTACATGAAACTTAAACTACTACTTTATGATTTTATAGTGCAGAACCAAACTAAAGGCAAGAAGAAAAATAACTGAATTAATGCTTTCATGAAGACCTATTTATTTATATATATATATATATATATTTTTTTTTATTTAAAGATGTTTGTTTACATTGTTGTATGCTCTAGCAACTTCAGTATGTTATAACCAAATAAGCTACTATTATTTAAAACTTTTTAGGTGCCAAGTTGAAATAAAAAATAGGTAAGTTACCCATACAAGTTTTTTTTTTTTATGATGCCATTAAATGTTACAATTTTGAGTATACCCAGGAAAATATACAACAATAAATGATGTAACATTTTGAGTTATATTAACTGAACTACTGAAGAGTAGGCTATCCATTGCTGCAATATGAAATAATTTTACATTAAAATTGCCGATCTAACCCTATTAAGACTTGTGCAGCCAGTATTTAAAAAAAAATTACCTGACTTGTCCGAGATCTAAAAATAACAAAAAGAAAATCATAACACACTTTGGATTCTATTGCAATAATACTATACCTTAACTGTCGACATGTTTTGATTGTCAGCTAGAAGGCACATGGTGGTGGAAAGATATATAATGTTTTTGTTTATATTGCCCTACTTTTTATGATCTATCAAATAATGGAATTCTTATACGGTATGGACAATACCATTGATTTTTATTAGAGAGACGTGATTTTTGTTTAAGGTTGATGCTTACTCAAATACCTGAAACGTAATTTCAGGAATTTTCATAATCCCCTACCTAAGGAGGTGAAGAGATTAAATGTGTTTTTAATTAATGTTTGATATATCTTGAACCCAACAGGCTAGTGTCGTGTTTCTCACATTCAAGAGACACCAGTAAAGTAGTCTAAAATGTGATTCAAGGGTTTTTCAAAATTCAGTCTCTTAGGAAGTGAAAATATCTGGAATGTGTTTTAGATAAATCTTCAATATATATTGAACCCATCGTGATATTGTTTTTTTTTTGTTTTTTTTTTTTTCTTTGCTTCAGGATGACGATTACGTAACTGGCCGCAAAAATGTACGAATTTTCAAAATTCGAACACTCAGTACCGTACAGGAGTGATATGTGATTTTTAATGAATGACAGATTTTGCTTTGCCTGAATGAGCTATCATTAGGTGCATGCACTTTTAGTTTTATTTTTATACAATGTTAGGGGTTATTTTTAAAAAAAATCAGTGTTATTATTAACAAAAGGTGTGTTCTTTTCAGTTGCAGATAACTATGGAAAACACAATAAAATCATTTTTTCAAGCAAGGGTCAAGTTTTTCCAAGGGAATGTTTGATTTTACAAACACTTCAGTCATGTCCTTAATGAATTTAATCTTGTAATTCTTATTTCTCTTCATATCTGCAAAAGACGCCGTAAGTGAACATTGTCGCTTGACACCATGGCTAGAAGAATAATTTTCAAGTGACCAGTTTTTATGTTTTTCGCTATTAATATGCTTCACGCAGAGTCCGATGCTACCAACACATTGAAAAATTTTTGATCTTTCGTCACTAGTATACAAGCCATCCTTCGAGAACTCGGTTGCACTTTGTTTTGTAGTGACTGTGGGTTTTGGCATTATAAAAAGAAATAACTCCATGCATGTTGTCCCAATTATTTAGTTCAAACTAACTTCAATCCTTACACCACGTGTAATAACAACTTACCGAAACTGATTGCAATACAAAAAACAAAGATCAGTTATTAAAATCTGTGTCACTTATTGCCATTTTCTGCAATTGTAAATTCGTAAAAGTTTAGAAAATATCTGCGTCCGTTGCTTCGTTGCAGATATGCTACAATGCAATGTGAACACCCGTAACTGATCACAGCAATACTATTGACAGTCTAAAGTACAGGCATTCCGGCAGTTACAAACGGAAGTTTGATGTGATGTCTGTGGATATCTTTGCTGTTTATGTTACACGCCCGGCGATGCTTATGTTACGGTATCCAAGGTTAAAACATGTGAGAACTGTATGCTGAAAACTTATGCAATACAGTAAAACCCTCTTATGTTTTTGAGGGGACTCAAAAAATGTTTACATTATAAATGGGAAACCATTATAAGAGGGTAATATCCTATTATAAAACAGTTTTGAGGACCAATAGAAGGTGGCATTATAGCCAGGAAAATATTATATGTAAGTGGGAAAAATACTGTAACAAGGTTCTACTGTAATAGCTTTTTTAGGAATGTCTGTGTTGATGTAGTATGCATTTAAAGCTGGTATATCACGTGCTGAGTAAAATATCTTCGAAGGTATGGTGTCATTGTGGAACCCGAGGTTATAACCTAATTTTGCGTTTATTGTCTTATTTAGTTGTTATACTCTTCCTCTTGAGAATATATAAGAATGGCGGGAAATAGGCTGCTAGGCTAACAAGATAATGTAACAGACAGAAGTACAAGTACTTAAAGTTGATACTTGTAAATAGGTATACACACACGAAAGGACGAGACACATTTTTGCGCGGAAGATCGGTCACGACGTTTTGCCAGTTTAATACTGGCGAAACGTAACGGCTGCGCTTCCGTGCAAATATGTGTGTCGTCCTTTCATGTGTGTATACCTATTTACAAGTATCAACTTTAAGTACTTGTACTTCTGTCTGTTACATTATTTTTTTTACTCTTGAGAATTTGTGGGATGCAAACATATAGTATAAACATGAAACCGAGACGATACACCACTATTTTTGGGTTTACAACTGTAATTTTTGCACCTTTGTATAATCTATTAACAAAAATTAAAAATGATTTTATTAGTTTCAAAACATTAAAATTCACGTAAAAAATAATTTTATCGCAAATGTGAATTTTGCATGCCCCTAGCTATCATCGTGATTTTCACTTTACTTGGATACTTAACAAATATTTAAGGTGTGAAATTAAGATTTTTCAAAATTTGACACCTAAAGAGGTTAAAAAAATAAATAAAATTTGTTTTCTATCAGCCAATGATACTAATATAAACAGTACAGTTATTAAGGTGGTATTCACATCAGAATGATGCTTACTTAAGTACCTAAAAATAGTGTTACAAGTTTGAGAGCACAAACTTTATATGTGGGCAATTCCCATGAGTTCTTTGGGATAGAGGTCTTATAATTAAAATTAAAAGAGTTAAATTAAGTTCTGGATTTAATAGCTAACAAAGCTACGAAATACACAAAACAGTAATCAACTAGAACTCTCACAACACAATTAGTTATGCACACAATTACTCCTGTGTCACAGACACGTTAATTAACTTTGACAATTAAAGCACAAGAAAAGTCTACCATCAATTAATTAAACACTATAAATCACAATAAAATTCAGTCATATATCCTATAAACAGTATTTCTAACAATGACAATGTACAACCTTATCAGTCCGAAGTGGTGATGGCTCACCATGTGCTGCGCAGCACCCCGAGTGCACCGCTGTCTTCACTCTTGAGGTCTT
>PNEQ01131196.1:0-22754 GCA_003012365.1 Medauroidea extradentata
TTGATTGTAATGCACCAATAATAGAGCTGTACAACTTTTTTGCAAACATAAAAATATTTTTAAGGAAAGAATTGCTATTTTTTTAATGAAATAATCAAATTATGAAAATTTTATTCACCGAAATTATATACCGAAATGTTGTATTTTATTTGACGAAATATGTAGTTTTTATTTACCATTTTTGAGTGGCTCTAGTTATAAGGCTGTTACAACTGTACTGTTTCAATAAGTTTCTTGGTAGACCTGTAGTGTTTATCACTTCACGTGGCTAGGAAGCCACCGTCAACAGGAAGTGTGACACCATTAATCATTGATGACTTATCGCTCAGCAAGAAGATGATGGCATTCACTACTTCCTCCACTTCTGTAACAGCAGAGAGAGTGTATGGTTTTTTTTTTTTTTTAAATTCTATAGATACTCACACTTAATATTTATTTAGAACCTTTATTTATACTTTTTCTAAGGGGAAAATGGAAGCGGCAAAAAATACTGTACCGGTAGCATTTAATTTCTTACCGTTTAAAGTATACTCATGTCATAAATAAAAAACAAAAACAAATTCCTTAAATGTAAACTATTACCAGTATTTAATTTGAAACCACTTATTTTCTCTTATTTGTCTGTCTCTCACCACCCATACCCTCTCCCCATTATCATATCAACATAGGTGTACTACCGGACATGCTACACTCCCTTTTTAGTACTTTTTGTTAATATACTTGGATACAGTAAAGTTTTATCTTTTTTAATTGAGCCTTACAGTTAATGCTTAAATTTTATTATCTCATTCCAAGTGGAAAGAAAACCGCTTTGTAACAATGAGATCTTAATATTTACCAGGATTTATTAACGAGGTTTCACCATATTGATTATTGACAAAATTTACATTACGATTATTTGCTAGCCTTATATTATTTAAAGTATTACATGTGTTAATCATAGTTATATGGTTTTATTATAGTATCATTAAGTTAAAAAAAATATGGGACAAAATTCTTAGTACCATGCAGTGAGGTTCAACAAGACTGACTTCATTCCTTATGATCTACTGTATTTTGTATTGTAGTTGTGCTAGTTCAATAGTGTAACATCTCAAAAAATGGCAAATTTTGGTTTAATACATGATTACATTCAAAATTTGAGGAATTTTCTAATGCAAAACCATAACATCTCAATATCCAAATAGAAAGCTTAAAAATGTCTATGTTTGTGTATAACCTTGGAGAACTATTTGTTAATGTTCAGAGCTGTATAGTAACATTTTTAGTTATTAGATTTTAAGTTGTTATTGTGTGTCACATATACAGTGCAACACTAAAACAACAAGAAAAGTTCGGTGTTGCACTGATAATTGCTGTTCCTGAGACAGTGTTTTCAGTGCTACAATGTAATGTGTCGTTATGTTATAGTGTTCCTCATAATGCTTTTGTGTGCATGGTCATCTCAAGAGTGCAATATTGTAACAACTCAAAATAATACACTATAGCACAAATATACGTAACAGTAATTTTACCTTATTGTTTTAAGACAACATTTTGCAATGTTATAGTATGACACTGTGAACTCTCCTTGCATTAGAGCAATATTTTATAATGTGATAGTATTGCTCAATGGCAGAAGCTCTTTGTAAGGAATCTTTTTATTGTAATGAAATATTCTAATGCTGTACTGTTGGTAGTTTACTTTTCCACAAAATTGTGTGTGTCAAGATAAATTGTTTGGAATTCCATGATGTGCCTGATGTAAGAGAGGATTTTACATGGTATATTTTAAACGTCTTGAATGTGAAGTAAATACACCAAGTAAAATGAAGACTCACGATTTATGAGTAGAGGGAAGAAAATTGTTGAGCTGGTTAAGGTAAATTGAGTAGGTTTAGTTCTACTAGTTAGATAAAGTTTGGCAAAATGTTTCAATGAGACCAAACGCTGCTTAAAGTTCAAGTGTAATGTATGGTGTGTAATTAAAACTTAAATGTGAAATCTGTCCAGAACAACAGGTTTTAGTAACAAATCATTGCAATCAAAGGAAGTTTAAATTTAAAGCCAATACCATTGTTGCGGGATGTTGACTTATCTCATTATTATTTATTAATTTGTGATAACACTCAATAATTGTATAGTTTAAATTCACGGCACAGCAGTGGCGAGGCATGAGTTTTAAAAAAGGGGAAGCAACTGGTGTAGGAACACCGATACCCCTTTAACAAAGCGGGGGAAAATGTTGATTTCTAGGTGCAAAATGGTGTTATTTAAACAGTTTTTTGTATCTTAACATTGAATATATCTCTGGCATAAATACGCATATTTTTAAAGATAAAATCATTTCTGTCAAGAAAAAAAAAGGAAGTGTCTATTACCCCCTCTCCGCGACTTACACCACTGACTGACTTAACATTATTATGTGTAGGCTATGGCCGTAAGTTAGCAAAAAGTAAGTTGGAATAATGGTTTACTTTACTTCATAACGAAACAATGCTAGTATGTATGATTTGTAGGCTGATAATTTAAGATAAGTTTACTTAATAACGAAAGAATACATTATTATATGGTTAAATATCAAACTAGATAAATCATTTTCTAACTTGAAGTGCTTAACGACAATGAGAGACTAAATACAGTTCAGTAGTCAACTTTAAAACAGACGAATGCATACTGCAAATTCATATATTTACGAAAGCATGAAATCTTAAAACTAAAAAGAGCATGCATAACACAAGACCGTGATGCAATGCAAACATGTACCAAGGTGCAACAAATACGATATAACTATGTACTGGACCATTTCGTTAAAATGGATGAAATTGTAGTTTGCTGAGGGTTTATTTATATTTTAGATATTGTATATTTTTAAATTGCTGAATTTGAAATAAAAAAAATTGCTAACTGTCTGAAAATGTTTAAAAATGAAAAAAAAATTAATGCTGTTTTATACACGTCTTTAAGTTGCTCGTGACGCTGTTTACAGTGTGAATTATTTCATTCCAGTAAGTCAGTTTTCTATCTAGTATAAAACCATTTTTCTGCAAATTTCGACTTTGACATGCTAAAAAATGTTCATTGCAGTAAATAAGTCACAATGTATGTCTACAAAGCAAACCGATCGCATACAAATATAAATATTATTAAAACAATTAACAATTTTTGGTTAACCCCCCCCCCTCCCTTTTCTCATTAATAGGTGATTTTTTTCTCAGAAACAAAGAAGAATAACCAGGCATCACTTATTTAAGTACGGTCTTTCTTACCTTTCATAGGTTGCATTATAAAAGGAGATTCTTACTAACGTCTTGATGAAAAGCGTTATGTAGTTACACATTGCGATGACACAGACCTTACATTTCAGAAAGATGTAGAAAGTTGATTTAAAAATACTACACTTATTACTGAAAACTGAAATGTTTACATATAGAAATGCAGCCACGTGCACGCGAATCTGTGTACAGAGGACCAGACAAAAAGCGGTCGATATTTACTCCTTCGTACAAGTTTGGTGTGGCCATTCGGCTAGTCTCGTGTAGTAAGCAAGAGACTCGGTTGCTTCCAGCCCTCCCTACAACTTGGGTCTGCTACAGACCCTCGCACCCCCGCTGAGCCATTCATCGGCCGCAATAGCCCTAGGCGCCTGGAAGCAGAGGACACGACTGCTTCCGTGGACAAGTACTTTCAAGAGGCAAGAGACACCACTGTCTCCGTAGCCAAATATGCCAAGCACTGCAACGTAAATAAATGATGTTCTACTATAAAATTTTATATTATTTTGTAAATGATGAGAATTATTAGGGAAGCAATGCTTCCGTTGCTTTCATGGACGCTTCGCCCCTGCGGCACAGAACTCAATATTGTCGCACAGCTAAGTTAGTGTTTGTCAAATATGAAACAAAATAACAATAATTACAATGTGCAAGAAATTTTTTCTGTGAAGTAAACAATTATTTTTAAAATTTTCGTACAGATACTTCATGAGAGATAAAGTAGCTATACATCAACAATGTAATGTTACAATAATTCAATGTACCAGTCAACAATGTTGTTTCAGTAAATGGTATATGTGTAAATGTACCTATTACAAAACAATAAACGAAAACTTTTTATAATGCTATAATAAGTAAATACTGTATACGCCGACATTAAAATACTCACCTAGTAATGGTACTTAAAGTTATGAAATTTATTTTTTAGCAGATGTATATCACAAATATTTTGTATGAATCAACCAAGTCATTGTTGTCTTTGGTGTTGCAAAGTAAATAAATGCTTCATTCACACTATTATTTCAGACACGGTCAAATTTATGTATAAAGATTAAAGATATTAAAAAAAACATTAATTCTTCAAAATTGCTGAAAACTAAATGTAAACTCTGTGTGTGCAGATGTGCTAATAGACCTCATTAGTGTGTAAAGTAGGTCAATTTAAATTTGACAGTCTTGACAGTTTTCTATACTATACAAATAAGAACCTACATACTGCCATCTGGTATTGCAGGGGAGAATTAAGACAGCATCACCAAGCACACTTGTAGAAGTGGCATGCAGCCAGAAAGATGTTGCAGAGACAATTTGGACGATCCTCAACACAAGTGTCATCCTCCAGTACTAAAACAGCCTTTAACAGAATCTGCAGAATACTTCAGCATTGCAACCCAAAGTAGAGTTCAGGTGGAACAAATTCAAGCCATGGAAGAGGTAGAATTTAATACACTGTATTCAGAATTAATGGCAGACCCAATTCAGCCAGAGGAAGAGATTACTGAAGGCCTAGTTCTGAATGAGCACACACAATTCCCATCACAGCCTCCTGGAGTGCCAAACAATTCCATGCAAGCATCAGTACAAGATGAAACTACCAGCAGGCAGTAAAAAACCAACTACGATAACAGGACTGATTATTTTATTGACAGTACAAGTGATGTAGCTGTTGACCTTGATGTTCCTACTGGTCAAGAAGTAACATTAGCGTTACCAGTTATGCAAAAACAACTCACCATTGAAGACTCAGAATATATAAAAATGACCACATCAAAAGAATCGGATAGCAGCAGAGGCCCAAATTGTAAGAGTTACTATGACCTTGACAGCGGAACTGCCACCAGTACCTATCACCTATGCAACTAAGTCGATGACAACAGTGGTAACATAATGGGAGATGAAACAGTGACAGGTGAAGAAGAATGTGACCATAGCCACATTCTGCAAGAAGATATGTTGTGTATTGATGAGGTGAGATGCTATTCCCGAAAACTATGTTGCTCCTAGTACTGTGACTCCTACTGAAAAAGATGTGAATGGCTCTGAAAATCATGAAGCTATAGTACTGAACGAAAAAACAAGTCATAAAGATGAAAAGGAACGAAGACCCCGAAATATTGTGAAAAATCCTGGGGGGGGGGGGGGAACATCAAGAAACGAAAGGTGCAATGTGGTGAAAAATATATCACAGTGACTGTAAATGTGAAACGGGCAAAATATGTAAGGGAAGGATGTGGTCTACAGTGCAAGTTTCGGTGTGAAAAAATCCACAACAAAACACAGATTTTTAATTAATTTTACTCACTAGATGTGAACTGCAAAAGAGATTTTGTTTCCAAATTAATGATTGAGATCCAAAATACAGCTACAAGAAGGAAGGTTCTCAGTGTTCACCAAACTTCGCCTATCACGTCATAGTTGATGGTCGTTGTATCCGAGTCTGCAAAAATTTCTTCATGAAGAGATTGAATATAAGCGCAACATTTTTAACAACCGTTAAAAAAAGACATCAAAAGATACAGGAGTGATTGAAGAAGATTTGCGAGGTAAGCATAAAAACCAGAAGAAAGTTAGTGACACCACTGTCCAAGACAAGAGACCATATTAATTCATTCCCTAGAATTGACTCTCATTACTGTAGAAAATGCAACGACAGAGAATTTATTGATGGTGGTCTTGATATTTCACAAATGTACAGATTGTATGTTGAGAAATGCCAGACAGAACCTTCCAAACCCATCACCTTGAAACACAAGTATGTATCAATATTCAATACAGAGTTCAATATAGCTTTTTTCCACCCTAAGAAAGATCTGTTCTCATTATGCACTTCATACGAAAATTGTTCAGAAGAAGAGAAACTGCAACTGCAGCAGAAGTATGATGATCACCAAATGTAAAAAACCTCTGCAGAGAAATTAAGGCGAAAGATATTGCAGCAAGTATCAAAAATCCTTCTGATAATATGGTTGTGTGTTTCGTCATGCAAGCTGTCATTCCATTACCATGTGGGAATGTTTCCACATTCTACTGCAAGAGGAAGCTAAATGCATTTAATTTTACCATTTATGATGCAACAAATGCACAAGGTCACTGCTATATATGGCATGAAGGCATTGGTAATCGAGTAGCAAATGAGATAGCCTCATACTTGTATGACTTTCTAAAAAGTGTAGGTGCAAAACGTCACATAATACTTTACTCTCATAATTGCACGGGACAAAACAAGAAAAAGTTTATAATTTAAATGTATCTTTATGCTGTCCAGAATCTCGACATTAAATATGCACTCAAAAATATCTCATTTTCGGGCACAAGCAAAATGAGAATGATGCCGTGCAGTCCCTCATTGAGTGGAAGAAGAAACGGGCATTGAAGAGAGAACCTTTATTTGTTCCGAGCCAAATTGCAGCAATAGCACAAGTTGTCAAAACCACAGGAAAACCATATAAAGTACAGAAAGTTGATGGTACAGCTATACTTGATTGGAAGTCTTTCTGCTCACCCAATTGCAAAAACATTAATGTCCCTACACAAAAGGAGCGAGTGATCTGGAACAAGGTTAAGGTCTTTGAGGTGAAGAAAAATGCTCTAGGTAAAATTTTCTACAAAACTTCATACGAGGAAGAAGAGATGAAGGAGATATTAGTTTCCCAACCTAGGTCAAGAGGACGACAGCCAAAAATTGCACAGCTACCTGCTTACAGTGAGCTTCCAAAAATAACAGCAGCCAAGAAAGAAGATCTGTTACAGCTCTGCAGCTACTTGCACATTCCAAAACCTTACCACTATTTCTACGAGCAACTCTAGACTGCTTCTTGTGAAACTGCAGGTACCGAAAGTGATTCGGAATAGTGCAGTGTTCATTCTTAATTATCCATCTTTAAAATCATGGTCAATGTACAATGCCGAACTTTTATTTTACATCACTTAAATATGTGTCGCAAAATATTATCTTTTGCAATTTGACATTAAGCAAGTATTATGACAAGAATGTGAATTATAAGTGTAAATAGTAGTATTTTGTACCATAATTGCAATTAAATATTTTATAAACCAAGTAAAACAACAATTATATTAATGTTCTCAGCTTAAGAACTATTGCAACAAATGATGTTAAATACATCACAGAAACAATGCCATACAGAAACAATGCCATACAGTAACAACTATGAATGAATTGTAACATGTAAAACCCATTAGATTTTAATACAGTTTAATACTGTAACAATGCAAAATATATACATTTCAGGAGCTATAAACAGAAGAGCAGTGCTGTATTTGTATGTTTTGAATGTTTCATGTTAAAATCGAATAGTTATACCACCATATTTACATAGGTTGAATACATTGCATAAATATATTCTGATTTGTGTGTGTTAACTAAAACCTAAAACTCCTTGTTCCCAAGATCAGTACATTTTGAGATGTTACACTGTTGAACTAAACTAGCGCAGGGTGGATAAAAATGTGCTGATGGTTACTACATTGCCACTCTTGTTTTTTCCTATCCTGATGAATTACAAAACTTAAAAGTATTTGATAAATGCAATCATAATAGATAACGTACATATATCCACGGGGGGCTTCCTCATGCCCAAATCTCCAATGTTTTGTTATGGAATTTTACATTTAGTGCATCTAGTAAATGAAGCACTATGTGCCAAGTGGAACTTGGTGACATTTCAAAGAAATGTCAAAAAACAGGCATCAAAGATTTTGTAATACATAATTCACAACACTCCTCGCTGTGTCATGGTTCTATTTGGGGCTTTTATGTTGAGATTTTCTGAGAGAATGTAGTACATAACACAAAAATTGGTAACTTGAAAAAGAAGCCAATCATAAACTTTAGTGCCTCTCGGCTACCTTGACACTGAGCGGCTCCTATCTCAGGTAATATAGTCGGAATGATACTCTCAGTTCCATGGTCGTCTAACATAACGTGATGTCAGATGAATTTTTTCTCAGAAATTTCAGTTGGCAGAATAAACAAAATCTACTTTTGTATGTATGAGTGGTGATGCAATGTTAACAATTCTGAGCTTGCTTCTTCCTCTACTTAATGTGTCCTTCATGTGTAAATGTCAATATTCCTTTTCAATGCTTTCATACTGATGCACAAACTCAAAATTAAAAAGTCTTGGTAGCAAAACTACATAATAAACAGGTTATTCAGTAAAATAAATTTATCTGGAGTGTATCCCGTATAATCCATTCATTTGTAAGTTAATTTAATGAAGAAACGTTTTCCTCTTTCAGTTACGTCATTGGTACAGCTTTCGTTTAGTTCCTTCAACTATCCACTCTGCTAGAATAATTTTTCAACAAATTCAAGTGATAATTTAGATGTGATGTAGATGAACTTAATTCTCAAAGTGGTTGAAAGCTCTTGCATGTTTGTAGTATTTTTTAAAGACAAAAACTTTGTGTTTTTAATTCAATAATAGCTCTCTCATAGCAAAATAAAAATAATGTAGATGAAAGTCTTGTATTTATTTAAAAGCAAGCAGTCATATGACCCAATTCCCCTAATCTAATTTGTTTCATGGGAAAAAACTTCATTGGAAATCTGGCGAGGCTTCCTATATTTTGATACTTAATATTATGTACTGTTGTAGTGTCTTAAGGAAATCATTAGCAAGGGTTTTCTTTTCTTGACTTAATAGTTCCAAGCTGATGGTATACTTCTAATGTCTTGGAACTTATATTTATCAAATATTTTAGTTAATAACTGGTCTTACATTAGACTTGTTTTGTTACACAGTTGCTTGCAGTTAACATGACACAACAAAGATTTGTAGGGACCATTTCACATATCTTTATCTTGAACTTAACTTTAGTCTAGGTCATGTACTATAGCACATTCGTTGTCACACAGTGCATACTGTAACATATAATGCATACATATCAGTAGCTTAGCCAGAGGGGCATGTAGGGGGCCACGGGGGTTAGTCACCCCCCTTCCCCCTCTGCAAAACTGAAAGTTTAAATTTAAAAATCTAATGCTCTCTTACTTTATGCGAACATGTTTTCAGTACTTATTCAACTTTTCACAAAAACATTTTGAATGATTTGTAGTCTTATCTTTGACTATGGAAGGTAAGTAACCTTTACTCTTGTTTAGAGTCAAAATGTCCTCCCTCCCCTATATATATATATATATATATATATATATATATATATATATATATATATATATATATTTATTTATTTATTTATTTATTTATTTATCTCTCTCTGTATCTCAAGATGAACAACTTAATTCATTTGCAAAGTTTGTAAATAAATTTCTGTAAGTTACAATTATTTAATTAGTTAAAATTGACCTAGAGACTACAACAAGTTTTGTTTTATTCAGTATATTAGAGTAAACAGTTTTATATATCATATTATTTACTGTGTTATATGGAAATACAAAACATCATTAAAGCTATAGTTCATTACAACAGATTATGCAATGACTTGAGGGGGTTTATTATTTGTTTCCAAGTTATTGTGTAAATGAAAATTCAGACAGGCGATCTTGTAAACACAGAATAACTTGCAGACCAATAAAATAAAATAAATGATTCGGCTTGTAATAACTGCTTTCCCGGTGACTGGAGTGTCATGTTTTTGTTGCTAGATTGTTACTGAAAGATATCTAAACGGCTTGCCAATTTTAAACATGAGTAAAAAAATAACTTTTGAAAGCAAGTATAAATAGGCCTTCTATATGTGCTTTGTTTTCATTTGGACATAAACACTGGTGGGAATCATTACTGACATTTAATTAGCCTAAGGAAAAACTAATCCCAGTTGGCTGTGAAGAAGAGAGGGAAGAATCTATGCTAATGGTAACAATATTAATCAATGAATAAACTATGAGAGAACCAGCAACAGCTATATGAGCTACCTGCGAACCTCCCCATCGGGATCTTGGCAAGCATGGGTCCAGCCTTCTCTGGTTTGGCCCAGCCGATCTTGCCCATGGCGGTCATCACAACGGTGGGGTTGACTGCGTTGACACGTATATTGTGTGGTCCCAGCTCGAGAGCCATGACTCTGGTCACCATGTCCACAGCTCCCTTCGTGCCGCAGTACACCGTGTGGTCTGCCAAAGCGGCCTGCCAACACACACTACACGTTTATTAAGTAACCTGCTAGGGTTGGCCACGTGCAACTGGGATGATCCATCACGAGAGGTTCGCCAGGTTGTGATCAAACACATCTAAGGCCCGTAATTATAAACGTCTTTCGAAGTACACCCAATCTCCCTCCACCCTAATCTGGTGTTTTGTACATTATAGACCTCTTTCAGAGAGCGGCGGATAGCCGGCGAATAACTATTCGCCACCAAGTTTCCATTTTTTGGGAAACTGTAGGTGAATGACAGCCAGACCTCATTCGGCGAATCACCAGCTGTTCTGTAGAGACCAGTTATGAAAAATGGCTAGGAATTTTAACGAATTCATGCAGCACATGGATGAAGTTGTCAACTATTATGAATAAATAAACGACCAACGACATGCGCGACTACCCAAAATATATATTAGGGACATGGAGAATCCCTTTTCAACTGCAGTTCATCTCTGCGCGATACATCGCAAGCATTACATTCTGCAGTGATTTTCTTCCACATTTCCTTTTGTTGTAATTGGACACGGAGTCAGTTTTCTTATTTGTAGCTGTGTTTTTGTATATTTATCAGCCAAAAAAATTGCTTTTTCTTTAGGAGTGTATCGCATTGTCGAATTTTTACCTTCCATAGTCAAACTTTTCAGCGGCTTCCTTCAATCACTTCGAATATCTCACGTGCATCCCACTACAAAGACAACAAAATTGTTTACAGTCAAGGAAAACAAAATCGAAACTATTTTATTTTTAAAGTTAGGTGTGAGTAGTCTTTGAGCACTTGAGTCTATGTTCGCTGCTAAAAATGAGGCTGTGTTGCCAAATTTTATGAAGGAGAACCATCCAACTCCCTTTCAGCCAGCGATCTCCTGGCGATCCATCGGCAGACAACTATAGTGTAGGATGGGTGGAAGATCGCCAGCGAACTGCTGCGCGAATAAAGGCCAGGGGCTTGCCAGCAAGCCTTCGGAGGACGTTTATAACTACGGCCCTAAATACTTAGCTCGGTTCACTGTTTGGGCACAAGCAAACTTCACACGCGTAGTTTTATATTTCTCTCTCTACCCAGACTAATATCGTGGTTTTACATACTTAAATGTAGGATTGCATGACTAAGGTTTTACACTTCGTGAATAGCCTACACTTTAGTAATATTACATAATTTAAAGCAGCACAACAATGGAAGTGTAGTGAGATTGAAAAGGAGACTGGCATCAGGGTTCCAAGGCATGCTGTGATAAGAAGTGACTATACTCAACACTGAGTTGTGTGGGGGACCATTCGACTCGTAGGAGCAGGTACACTATTCTTCCAGTAGCATAAAATAGGCAAGAGACGTACTCTCCAATAATATTCCTTGGTCAACATAACACATGTTTATTGGATGTGGGGGTAGGCACATTGAGTATCATGCCTTGGAACACGACCACGATACGCCACTAGATGGCAGGTTGGAAATGGCAAGACGTGCGGCAAACAGAAACGTTAATACAGTATTGTGCTGGCGCAACACTACAATTACTTTCGCGAGGAGACAACCCTGATTGCTTACAGAGAGGTGGGTGTCCGTCATGCCGGTAGGCAACGAGTGTGGTTTGTGAGGTGAACTTGCGTGTTGATATCTGAATCCCATGCAAAACGATGGCCCCGCCAGAAATGTACACATGCGTTATTAATAGCCATAAACAGTCAGCTGGTGAATGGGATGAAAGCAGACCTCAACGTCAGTAACACGTTAAATATGGACAGATATGCTTTCGTGTAACTTACCAACATGGTCTTGATTTATGTTGAAGCAAAGTGCAGGCTTGGTGCATGAACGTCCCGCGCAGGTTTTCCAAGCAGATGGTACCCAGCACATACTATTTTTTTGCAATAATCGTCCAGTGTTGCGAGATACGGGAAGTCTCCTACCAAAGTAAGATAACTGTATTGTGCAAGCGATGAAGTGCACACCACACTTTGAAGAAAATGTTCTTGACTGAGTCGAAGCTCATCCAACTACCATCATCAATGTCATTGCACATGCATTGGATTCATCACATGCCACGGCGTGGAATGTCTGGCATGAGCAGCAGCCTCTACCCTACCACCTAATTAGACCGCAAGCATTACAGTCGCATGACTTCCCGCCCAGTTATGCATGTTGTGCATGATTTCTTCAGAAGGCAAGTCGTGACCCAGACTTTCCAAGGTATGTTCTGCTTACAAACGAAGTCTTTTTCACACACTATAGTTACAACATCAGCCATATGTGGGTGGGTAAAAGCCCACATGCGACGACTGGATTCAGTTTCTTGGATGTACTCCATTGCGAATTGAATGACTGTCAAAGAAAACTAAACAAATAAAAGAAAACCATAATATAAGCAGAGTATGCTTTAGTCAGCGAGATACATACACAACAAGAAATTCCAAAATGGAATCGGGTCAAATAGAAACAAGGAAAAAACAGATAATAAATGAAAATAATAACAAATAAAATGAAAAACCAAGTAACATGCGACACAACGATGAGATGAAACAAAAAACACAGCAAATATCAGACACGAACAGAAAAATAACAAAAAGACAAAACGCAACAGATAACAGACATATACAGAAAAGACAAACGACACAACGATGAGACGAAGCAAGACACAGTAGTTTCCAGACAGACAGTGTTACGACGTTTCGGGAACTGGAATCTGTTCCCGTCACACGAGTGCGACTGATGAGGAGACGAGCTGTCTCCTGATTGGTCGCGCAGCATAGATTGACTCTGATTGGTTGTGATGGGTTGAGTGTGTGTTTTTGTTTTGTGCTGTAAAGTTGTTTCTTTCTTAATCAATGGGATCCACATATTTTTTAATTCAATGCTCTGTTGACTGAAAATATTGCTATTGCTAATAATAAAGGCTGATTCTTTGGTTTTTCTTTTATTTTGTCAGTTTCCTGTGTAAGTGGTTTCGAGTCTTCCCAAAGAATTTTTGGCTATTTTCCCATGCATGTTCGGCCAGTCTAGATTTTTGGGTTTCGCCTTTCTTGCAATTGTTTTTATGTTCTTTGATACGTGTTGAAAGAGCTCTGCCAGTTTCTCCAATATACATACGACCACATTCGTAGGGTATCTTATATATACAGTTGTGAGTTAGTAATTTTTCAGTGGCTGGTTTTACCCTGGTGACCATACTTTTGATAGTAGATTTGGATCGGAATGCTGTTTGAAGTCCGTATTTGTTTCCCAGACGTCTTATTTTTTCTGAAAGGCCTCTAACATACGGAATAACTAGGGTTCCTGCTGGTTTTTTCGGTTTTCTTTTATTTGTTTAGTTTTCTTTGACAGTCATTCAATTTGCAATGGAGTACGCCCAAGAAACTGAATCCAGCCATGCACTCCCATTGCACAGTTCTTTCAAAGATCATACCACATGCGAAGGTTATTACATTCTGACTGTGCCTGACACACCTTCCCTCTAGTCTGTTTGGCGCACCATGTTCATCCAGCGCAATCTATGCACCCAGTGCGTATTTCGGGCCCACGTCGCAAACATATGAAGTACGTTTCCAAAATTACTTTTTGATTTGAATAATTCAAATGCTTTAAATGTCATTGTTTCTTTTGTTTAACATATTTTACTAATCTAGGTCGAACAGAACGTTTTGTTGGTTTTAATGAACATACTCTGAGAACAGAAATCCTACATAAGATTTATGAAGAAAAGTAACACCTCGTCAATTAATTTTTGCATTTTTTCCCAGTGTCAATTTGTTTTTTATATTATTTATTTAAGTGCTATTGTATGTGTGACCTTGTTTTTGCCGCGCGAACCTACCCCTTCCCCCACCTACCTCCTGGCTAGCTTGTGGTCGACACTTTGCAATCATGACAGACAATCGGCTCGAGACGCTGAGAGATGATGCCTGTCGACCCCAGCCTTCACAGCTTTGCTATATCAATTTAAAGTTCAATAGTTCAATCACATAATTGACGGAACATCTTTATTTATTTTTGACCCGAGGCTCCTCACTGTCCTGCCAGCCGCTGCGTCAAGGGGTTTAGTTTGATACAAGGTAGCTACTTGTTCCGTACAGCCTACCGGGCGGAAATAGAGGGGAGTGGGAGGGGCAAGGAAACTGGTCGGCAGAATGAAGGTGTTGTGTCTCACTTTGCAGCATCCATAGCAGTTCAGAATTCACACATTCAGGCAGGGAACGGACGACTCTCTGTGACACGAAACAGAAGTTCCTATTGCACAAGCTTTGATATTTAAAATATTTGTACTATGGGACGGACTATGCGTTGCGAGTATTTCCCATACGCAACTGCATGTGCCTATCACACAAATGGTTATATAAGTTATATCGTCAATGTTAATTAACATTATATATATTATTGTATTATAAAGGGAAGCAATCATCGCGTCTGTTGCCGATTAAAATAATATAGTATATTTGTTTATAATGTTTGTCTGGTTCGCACATGAAGTAAAAATATAGGTTTATAATAGACAATATTATGTTTAGAAATGATAGATTATGTTTAATTTGAGAGGATATATTGAGTTTTATATTAGTTTAAGCGATGACTAAATATTTTCACAGCACACTTCGCATATCATTTTCCACAAATTAAATAAAACTTAAATTATAACTTATAAGATATATTTGGTCATTACGTAATACTGTGTTCGGTGTGGTAGCAGACGATGTGTAAGTATGTGGCTTAGAGCCAATTATAAGGGAGATAATAACATCGATTGTTAAGAAAATTGTATTATTAGATAAATAAATGTGACCTGTGAATATCAATATGATAGATGCTTGCTAAGAGTATGAGAGGCGAGAAAGCAATAAAAATACTGTACAACTTCTTAAGTAATATAAGCATAAATGTTATGAAACAGAGAATCATTAAAATTTAAAGAATATATTAAAAGTATGGTACTTAAATGAAAAAATTATGAAGAAAGAAGTGATACTTGTAAATTTATATTAGGAAATTTACAGTCAAGTTTGATGAGCTGTAAACCTATATATTTTATTATCCTAAATAAGTCAATGGGATTTTAACGTTGTTGAATAAAATGCATGATCTAAGTTAATGAAACATACAAGTTGAATGGGCATAAATAACACGGGTGGTAGACAACGTGAAAAGACACATTAACATTATTTGTTGGAGAACATTAGCGCCCTGAAAAGGTGCAGGGACAAACACAAGTGCGCAGTTTGATTAGCGCACGCTCCGAGGCGCCAGTCTAGTAGCTGAGAGGTGAGAGGGTGAACGATGGCAGACAAATTACAAACAAAATAACAGGACAAATGCGTGTGGCTGGTTTTTCGGCGCATGCGCAGAGTAAGTGTGTCAAACAAGGCATATATTTGCAACAGATGTTCGAAATTTCACCCTCTTACCTCAACGAAGGCGTTGCAGCGCCGAAACATGTCTCACACTTTGAAGCACTTGTGATGCCTCACGCAGCTGTTCGCAAGCCGCCGTAATACGCTGTTGTAAATCCAACTATGTTTCAACCAGCGTCACGTAGACTTGGCTCTTAATATGCCCCCTCCCCTCCCCCCCTCCAGAAAATAATCGAGAGGATTTAGGTCCGGTGAACGAGGGGGCAAGCGACCAGACCACTACGTCCCTAGCCCATATTCCAGGAAATGTATCGTTCAGATGTCGCACATTACATGTGTAGTGGGCTGGGGCACCGTCATGCAGAAATCAGATGTTCAATCTGACGGCTAGTGGCACATCATTTAGCAAATCCGTGCGGATGTGTTGCAGGAAATTGAATTATGCATTACCATTGAGTCTCTGGGATAGGACATGTGCTCCAATCAAACTTATCTGAACAATTCCTGCCCACACGTTTCGCCTACTTGAAACTGCCGCTTTGTGCTACGATGTGCGTTGCGCCAGCGGATTCTCGTCACTACACACATGGCTGTTTCTGCTGTTAAACATACCGTCACGTGTAAACATTGCCTCGTCACACGATAACACTGTTTCACTGAAAAGGGTTTTCAGTTTATTGCTCAATAAACCACTGACAAAACGCAAGTCGTTTTGGAAAGTATGCTGACTCCAACGTCTGCACTGTTTGACGATGGTAAGGATGCAACAGCTGTTCATGGAAAACCTGCCACATGGTGTTGTGACTAACACCCATGTTTTGCGCTCTGGTCCGAGTGCTGGTTGATGGGTGTTCGACCATATGCTCCAGGATGATATGTTCCTCGAAACGTGGCGTTCTCACAGTTCGCCTGACTCCGACGTCAACCATACATGGAAACAGACTACCAGTCTCACACAGCCTTTGGTCAATAGCATGAACGTCCTTCTGTATGGTACACGTCTGTTAGGATAGCTCTCTTGGTAAATCTGACAGCTTCTGCTGCATTTCCTCTTGCCTCTTCATACACCAAGTGAATATCAGTCATGTCTGCGAATGTATTGTGTCATATTACTAATGTTCACGAAAACCGTTATCGCAGTACCGCGCGAATTCAACGGTCAGCCGCCAATTCTGCACTAATCATACAAAACGAAACAAATCAACAAACAACCAGCAAGTATGAACTGTGATCTACATCAGCCTGTAGGTTGTTTCTGTCTGTCGGCACATGTGTGTGGCCCTCCTTCCTCCCTTCATCTTCACCTGATACTTGACTTCAGTGCAATGACGCAACCTCTCAGCCACTAGACTGGCGCCTAGGAGCATATGCTATTCAAATTTGCACACTTGTGTTTGTCCCTGCACCTTTGCTGGGTGCTATTTCCGGACAAATGTTCTCCGACAAATAATGTTTCTTTTCACGTTGTCTACCACTCATTCCCGAAAACCCTCTATAGCTTAAAAAATATCGAAAACCAATCAACCTGCAACCTTATATGTAGAACACGCAATTTCCCGCATACAGCCAACTTGTATGTTACTGTTATACCTATATTTATTGATTAATATGTGTGTTATATAATATTAAATGTATGTTCTAATATGGCAACGATGACTCAACAGTTATCACGAGATATACTGTGACTACTATGTTTTTGAAGTACGTTTGCCTGTCCTGACATACGAGGTTGCAGTACAACACCATCGATATTATTTGTCTGAGTGGCGATGTTAGTAGTAAAATCATTCAATAAATCGTGAAATTCTTAGGTAATGTAACCATACATGTTATGGCATAAAATAAAAAAATATTAAACTAAAATGGAATAATGATCATACACCTTTAATTCATATGGATGATGGGAGAAGTGGTTAATGTGTAATGTAGGGGTGTTGTGGACATGTATGTTACCAAGAGCCAATTAGAAGGACAATAAGCAATTTTATTTGATATTTAAGAAAATATGCACAATTTTTTAATGTATAGTCTTTGTGAATAATTGAAAATCAATACTGTATATGGTTGGGTCAGTGAAAGGAAAACGTTTGCAATCATAAATGAAAATTGTAGTTGTGTACGTATTATAATAAACAACAATGAATTGGATTAAATTAATAAAAAACATATTGGAAATGTTAGATTGGTATTTATATGTAAGCTCAGTGGCAGACTTCCCAGTGAGGCTGTGACTTATAATGCTCGGAGTCATCTGCCCGTTTTGAGGATTTGGGTTGACACATTATTCTTCCCCTTTTGAGGACGTTTCCTGGTTCCAAATCCTCGGAGTCATCTACCCACTTTGAGGATGAAGCTTGACTTCCAAACCTCAGAGTCGTCTACCCGATTCAATGATGTGGCTTTACTCTCAATCCTTGGAGTCATCTGTCGACTTTGAGAATGAAACTTGACTTCAACCCTCGGAGTTATCTGCCTGCTTTGAGAATTAGGGTTGACTCCGTATCCTTGATGTCATCTGCCTGCTTTGAGGATGTGGGTTTAGTTGAACCCTGTTATTTTGAGACTTTTAATAAATGGAAAAATGTGCTAGTTTCAATTTTTGATAATATATCAATTAATAATTCTGGTAAGTTGAGAAACAGAGTATTGAATTAAATTAATCCGAATTTTAGATTCTCATTTCTTCCCATGCCTCTGTAGCCTACTGCTCTAAGGCGACAGCTTGTGACTCAAATTACAATGGCTCGGGGCTCCGCTCCGTTAAAGGATTTTTTGAGCAACACACTTTAAAATTAAGACTATAAAGGTGATATCTCCAGCTTGACTGCATGGTATGTGACTGTTAAATACAGCGCAACATTAGAACTGCCTAGTAGGCGACACAAGAATAAAATAATCGATTAATTGAACAAGTGCTATGCTCCTGGCTACCAACTCGAAAACCAAGTAGCAACGCCCCTGATGGAGATTTGCAGTGGCTTATCCGAAAGTTGCCGAGGGTGTCCGAGCATTTCCAATGTACATGTACCAAGATGACGGTCTACTGCACCCGAAGTGCCAGTACAAAGATGGCGGCTCCCAGGTGATGTAAACGAATGGCAATTGAATAGTTGTAAGTAAACCGGATTGCAGCCGGTTGCGAGATGGTGAATGAATGTAACGATCAAAGGTCAAGGTCAAATATCAAATGTCAATATCAACATTCAGGGCCAAAGATCAAAGATAGGGGTCAAAGTCAAAGAAAAATCAAAAACAAAAACCAAAACATAAATAATAAAAAACATAAACCAAAACCATATAACAAAAACAAAATGGTGGCCTTGATGTTATCCAATTTGGCGGCCCAGTGGCGTAGGAACAGAGCGGATGAAGGTGATACATCCCCCTTTTACCACGTAACCGTGTAAAATAATAATCATAGGCCAGCACGCTGTAATAATTATTGAGTATTAATTATTTAATATTACTTACTGATACTTACATTGTTTTCACTGAGATTAAATTTCCTAAATTTAACACTACCTCGATCTTCGATATTTTAAATTTTCCGGAGGGGGAAAATCTCCATACACCTCCCACTTTACATCCTCCCTCCCCACTCCAAGTCGAATATCGTTTCTACGCCACTGTGGTGGCCGAGCCCTCACTTTCATTCAGCAGTAGTTGTCCCCAATGTTATCAAATTATACTACCTTTGTCGTATGCCAGAGACCAGATTCTTAAAATGTGCTAGGAAAAACTGTATGGAAGTGTATGTATATATATGACAGTTATTATCACATGTAAAATTAAACGATGGAAGCTTAGCGATTTATTCATAGTAGTTCATTCAAAATTCGTAAAGTTGAAAGTGAACGAGGTTGGCAGGTATGCAGCCATGGAGAGAGCTAAGGGCGTTCAGCTTCTTCCTTGACTAAAATGTCAGTGACACGAAAATATCTTTCGTGTTATCATTTAAGTGGCTGTTTCGGTACTAATATGTTGAGCAACAAGGAAACTTAGCCCCCTGAATATCTTATTTATTTTGTGAAGCAAACATTATAATTGAAGCTTAACTTTCACATAGACAATTGTTACAAGGTAATTTACACGCGGACAGGGACGTCGGAAGTACAGGTAAGTTGGGGTAGCGAAATTTACTTCAGATGAGTGTTGACACCGATGCCTCCTAACAAAGTGTCAGGTCCGGGGGTCCTCCCTAGGAAAAATTTGGATTTCAAGGTGCAAAATGGTACAATTGTTAATGTTTTTAACATCAAATTTATTTGTGTAAAGTGTTTTATAAATATTTATTCATCAAACTCAGACCTTTGAAACTTTAACATTTATGCAGAGTTGGAAATTTATACTCAACCTCAAAATATTAACTTTGAAAATATAAGAAAATTCAAATCATATAATGCCACTTTTCTGCACGTCATTTAATGCATGCACATTCTTAAATAAGTGTGAGTTGAGAACTAACATACCACAATGCAATGGCTAGTTGTTAAAATTATTCGTGTGATTATTTTAGTACATAAAAAATTATCTTCAACTGAATAAAGTGAACTACTACTGAAATATTTATCACAATGATTTTATTCAATAGTTTCTTACGAAAATATTTGTCAGTAAATGAAATTATTGAATTGTTTATCTCATTATACCAGTAATTGTTTCAAGATATGCTAACTCAGAAAAACATAACAGCGCAATTTATAAAGTTCGAGATGATTTCCAATTTGTCACTTAATGGTGTCTGCTTTGTCACTGAATGCCAAATACACACTTCCTTTCGGTCGTTGAACAAACAAATTCATTCATCGCATTACTAAGGTCCAGTGCGCTTTTGATGTATACGAAGCAGTGACAATTGTGTTGAACGTTTTTGAGACATTTCTGAACAGAGATATGTTTTGTAGTACACTGAAAGAACTTTCTCCTGTAGCAGCTGAAACTGGTGCAGAGAGCAGTAGGCACACTTGTCTCCACCTGGTCAAAAATAATTCTTCCTTGGTGTGGCAAATATCTCAGAGCTTCTTTTACACAGCAGGCTCTCTTGTATGGAATCGATGGCAGCATAACAAGTTGTGCTGAGAGTTTGAGCAGATCAAAATCTTCTTGTTATATACCGAGACGCTGATCTATTACTTCGTCAGTTATATGCTACCCTTTTGCTGCATTGAGCAAAACACGTTCCAGAGAAAGTGAAAACTTCATTCGTGGTTGGTCAAAGCGATCTTTAATATATTTTGTGAGTGTCAATAACCGTAAATACTCTTTGCGCAGAGATCCTCTCTCGTATAACCCGGCAGGTGAAGACGTATTTAAGAGAATACTCGTAGCTATTTGGTTGGAGCTATGATTCTCGATGCTTTGGGCATTTTTTGTTTTAAATTCTCTCCCCTGGATTTCACTTCATTCCACAAGTTATCAAAAGTGTCAATATTCGGGAGATTCAGCAAAGTGATTTTCAGTATACTTGCTGCAATTTTTGCTGCAGCAGGGCACTGAATAACTTTGGGCAGTTGTTCACAGTGTCATAAAACAAGCGATGAAATCTTTAATGACAAAAGTATTTCAAATTTCAGTATTTTCTTCAGGTAACCATTCATGATAATGTTCTCGTCTTCTTTAGTGGTACTTCTGTCTTGCAAAATACTTGTTCTTGTTTCAGTTACTTGAGAATATTTGTCAATAATTCTCTTAATAGATTCTTGCCTTACAATCCATCGGGTTGTGCATAGGGGCAATATACATTTCATTCCACTGTGATTTCACGGTTTTCGTTACATAGATTCAGAACCACATTCGCGTAAGCAGTTTTGATCTTTGCCGATTCCAAGAAGAAATTGGAAATATCCTTCACTACTACGAGTACCCCACAAATAATTGAAATTTCCCTTCCTATTTCTTGTAATGCTAAGTCCAAAGCATGATTTCAGCACCGAACAAATATCGCCTTGGGCTGAACTATGTTGTTTTGATGCGAACTCCCGTTTTACACCTGACATATTCGCTGCTCCATCAAAACATATTCCTCTGAGGTTGCTTGTGCTCAGGTTCATACGTGTGAAGAAATCAGAAAATAGAGTATCAGCTCTACTGTCAGGGAAGTTATTTACATCCCTAAAAACACTTAACTGACCATAAGTGAAACTAGATTCACATATTATCTCAAACATATAGTAAATTCCTCCTGCCCTGATATGTCTGTAGTGCCATATGCTGTATGACCATAACGTATATACTCCTCTTAACATCTTATATTAACTCGCATTCGAGCATATGTGCTAGTATTTCAATCATTTCGTTCTGCATGTCTTCACTCAACCATTTGTTACGCTTAACAAGACAGTTCTTAAAATAAGGCACGTCTTCACTTCGTTCTTCCAGGAGTTGCATGGGATTTTCATGATCGTGTTTAAGACCCCGAGTAGTCAGACCACTACGGGTTAAATATCGAAAAGAATTGAAAATTGTTCTTAAAGTTACATATCGTAGGCTTATCAGGAAAAAACTAAGTCCAAAAATGCAGAAAATTAGTTATTCATAGCAATAAGTCAAGAATGTTGTGTTCCATTTCCAGGGAAAAAGCTCCAAGTCCTATCTCAACATACCTCCTCAACAATGGAACGCCATAAAATCACTAAGTCCAAAGCAGACATAAAATATCTGGAAAAAAAAAAAGCACTAAGTGCACTTACTGCTTTTTGCCTGTACACTTTAATGCATATTTGGAACTATCTGTACAAGTAGAATGCTTTATGTCCGTAATCGATCTGTGTCAACGATCATGCAGGTCAGGGACCCAGTAAGCAGTACCTAGTATGCAGTCGGGGTCCGCAACTCTGTACGGAAAATATTAGTCCAGTCAAATTAGCATAAAGTGAGGAATTAATTCCAAGAAAGCTGAATTTTTGTGGAGACCATCTTCTCACGCCCCTTTTTAACTTACTAAAAGTCCCCATCGATCCGACTTCGGCAACGGCCGCCATTTTGAAAAACATGGCGGCTAAAACAGTTTTTCGCATATAACTCTTGAACCGTTCATTACATCGT